>JABUIW010000124.1:7843249-7895455 GCA_013363375.1 Menidia beryllina | reverse complement strand
ATATATATATAATATAAATACATAAATATATTAATATATAAGCTGTGAGCCCCCAATGTCAATATATTTATATAGCTCAGGGCTTCCTTTCTCCTTTCCCTCCTCTCTAACCTACCCTGAGTTGGTCATAAACTCTTCTTTTCACATGAATAATTTGACAACAAGCAGTCAGCAGACAACAGTGGGCACGGGATGAGACGGATGAGACATGAGTAGCAGTCTGTTACCACTCAGGGTTTGTCACGACTGTGAGGCACACATTAACAGCTCATCAGGATGCAGCATCTGTCACAGCACAGTTTTTATTAGAGCTAATGAAAAAAGAGAGAGCTCAAATATTTTCCTTCAAAGTTTTTTTTTTCTTTGTCATAAAATAGAATCAGTCAGGTCCATATTTCATCCTCTTTCTTCAACTAGGTTATTACTCAGGAAAATTCAGCAAATAATGCCAAAAAGATGCATGAACTCAGAAGCTGATGCATAATGTGTTTCTCTCAACACTTAAAAAAGGAAAAATATATTCCTACCAAATAATGTGTGTTGGACATAATAATATGTCTTTATATTTTGAGAAAAAAACTAATAGCTCTAAAATAATCTCAGAATGATTTTCTTAATCAGGTTCATCATTAATGATGCCTTTTCAGTTGAAGGCAGATTACACATACAGTCTTACAGCATTTGTTATGTGCTGATATCAATTTATACAAGACAAAGTGAACTTCCTTGAAGTCTTGGTTTATGCATATATGCGTATGAAGAATCCTGAAGCAATCCAGAAACATGTTTCATATACTTGCAAAGTTGAATCCTGCTTTACAGGATTCCTGTGGAAATTATCTCTGCAGTTCATTTGCATATTTGGAAAGACAGAAAATAATGAGACTCATTTTGCTACTTTGGCAATTTTATAGTCCTGAAAGTGTCTGCACATCTAGTTGAGCCAGAAAGCTGAAAGAAAATACAAAGCAGAAAATAAAGATCAGATCTGAATCCCTACAGGAGGCACTGAAGTAACAAAAGACACTTGATTTGAGCCAGAAAAAACAACTGTAAATACAGAAAATGTTTCAACCCAAAGGCCAAAACTGATGTGAAACAAAGGGAAAGACCACAAAACTTCTCCGTGTGAGAGCGTCAGAGCTAATCACAAATTCTCTCACAGAATGAAAGTCTTCAGCAAATGTCTTCATTCTCCTTGAGGCCTCTTTTACAGTGTTTGATATTAAAAGCCTTGTGATAACATTCCTGATGTGTTTTTAGACTACATCGTGTTTCGCCTGTGATTACATAACTGCAAAATAGCTTTTACTTTTTTTCTTCTCCTATTGTTTCAAATGTCACAGGAAATGTTTGTCCAACTTCCTCGGCAAATAAAAGGACATTTGTGGGTAAAATAAACTCATGGTCGTGCTTGTGCTCTCATGATTGTGTATTTATTGTGAGTGTATATCTAGGAGAACATAATAAGCCGTAAGGAATGAGTTGGCTCCCAGACTTAAAATGTACAATGGAAAAATGACTATGCTAGAATTATTGAAATTGAACCATAACTTATGGGTTGGTGAGAATGTGGGGTACTTAAATACAGACGGAGATGGAGCAGAGCATGTGTGTGTATTCTGTGTGGAGTATGACCTTCTCCTGTGTCCTGTTATGCAGCACCTCTAAGGAGATGGCTGCTTCCTGTATAAGTACTTCCCATGTCACAGGATGTTAATGAACAATACGGTCCAACACCGCTTCTCTGAAAGGCAGTCAGGTTACTCAGCCCTGGAACTGAGGCCACCAAATAAAGATGTTACTGAGATTTTCTGACTGTTTGTTGACCTTCGCATCTGGAATTTTATACAGTTACGGCATCACAAGATTAAAAAAAAAAAAAAAAAAAAACGGGCACTGATGCATCCATAAGGAAACTACTGGGTTAATAATTCCCAGTTTGCCATTGTCACATTGAGGCAAGATATAAAAAACTAATTCCATCAAGGCTCCTAATTTGAAGGTAAATTCAACCTTTGATTTCTTTTTAAAAATAAAAATGAAAACCTCCTCTTTTTTATTGCCTTTTGCAGTTGGTAAACATTAAAGGTCACACATCAAGCCAAACATCCAATAATAGTTGGAACAAACAGAACTAGACAAACAAACCGCATAGGCCCTTGTTGACATGACATTATCTGACAGAATGAACATATGAACGCCAAACTGACAAATTAGAGCTGTCTGACAGGCAGTAATCAGTGGTGACAGAGTCACATTCTTGACTCTATGAGCTATACAGTCCCAGACCCTCTCAGAGTTGGCTTAAGTCATTGTTTTGCAGAACTTACATGCACTACACATGCACGGACACGTAAGGCTAGGATTTGACTTTCAGGCTTTCCAGTGACCAATTTTAAGAGGTCTGTTTTTTTTGGTGCAAAGAAAAAAATTACCTTGCAGGGTATGGACGGCCGAAAGAGAGGTAAAAATATGTCTTTAAAAATTTAACCGCTGTATTCTGAGCCTTCCTTGCTGGCTCTCAAAAGCTAGTGAACACAAAGGACGCTTTGTCACTTAACATCATGACTCACCCTCCCTGAAAGCTATTTCAGGATGCACTTGATGAACTTCAGGAGGCCGAATACTAAGGATAAGTTGCACAACTTTCTTTTTCCTCTTACAGAAGATTTAACATTTAAAGCAAAAATAGTAAGTCGGCGTGTTGACTCGGTAACTGTGATATATGTATTGATTTTTCATTCTTGGTAAATATTGATGAGATGCGCCATCACACCATGTCCACTTTCAAATAAAGACCTGACGTCAGAGAGTAATAAGATGGTTTTCACTGTGCCGATCGTCTTTTGAGCTCACAACGTAACGGTGTTGTCTCTGATTCATGATTCACCTCCATACATTACGAACAGGATGAAGGTGGGTACGGCATTTTCTTGACGAGTGTAAACCTTGTGATGAGAACAACACTCCTTGATAAAAGCATCCTCCCCATAAAAAGTAAGGACTTTTTATGGGGAGGATACTCAAGGCAACGACCAAGCCTTCAGAATCCACATTTCTGAATAAAGTGAGAATCACAGGTTGGTCACTGCATCAGCAGAAATAATTCCTCAAATTTAATCTCCGCACAATAAGTTCACATTTATTTACAACCATGTCAGGAAACAAAAAAATGAAATTCAGAAAAAGAAAAATTATTATTATTATTATAGTCTTACAAAAAATAAAAAATTGAACAAAATCAAGATACTATATCTGTTTATCAGGTGAATTAATCTTTTTCCTTTTCTAACCAAATCACAACAAATGTCAACTTATGGCACTTTAAAAAACAATCTAACTCAAGCCAATCAGGATCCAATTCTAAAATAGAATTTACGTTATGTAACAAAAGCAAAAGCTTGTTCAGGTTTAGTCAATTTAATGCTCCAGGCAGAAGTCTACTGACAGAAAGAAATGCAGCTTTACAGTATCTTCAATTTAAAGTGCATGAGTCGCCTTCAGATGCAGACTTACCAGGTTTTATGGTTAACTACCACAGGACCAGTAGTGCACGAAGGCATGTAGAACCACAGTTTTTGCGTAGCCAGCTGTAAAGCCTCTAAAATACGGCAGAATATGGCCCTTTATTTCAGTGAAATGGATGATTTCATCAAACAAACAGAGTGTACTTTGATTTCTGTGTTTCTACCTCCAGGGCTGCTTGTTACCCTGACCCTGTTCCCATCCTGTGAGGACACCATGTGTGCTCCCAACAGAGCTGTTCACCCTGACTTCTGCCTCCTGGGGAGTGTAAGTGAGAGTGTGTTTCACTGTTCGGTTTCTGTGTGTGCTGCTATACACACTTACATGTGTCTGTAATTCAAACCTGGCGAGGTTTCTGTGCCAATGAAAAACAGAGCTGGCATGTAGATGAAGTACTCGCTGTTCCTGTTATTTCACTGTATGTACTTCTTTCCCTTTTTTACCAAAGGGGAACAAAACAGACCAAAAACCTTAAGTTCAATGTTCAGCGACAGAATATTTCCGAAAGGCGTCCGAAATTATGCAGCTAGCTTCAGGTTCTGAGACATAAAATCTTTGAAAAGAATGAATTTCCTTTTTTCAAAACCAAAATGCATCAGAGACGACAAGATTTTTCATTACTGCATTTAAGTTCCAACATGTATAAAGTCTTTATTAAAAAATGCTGATGAAGAAAATGCTTGATTTGGGAACTTAATTGGTACTGAGTCTTTGCCAGTGGTCTACGTTTTTCTTGCAAATAGAGAAACATAATACTTGATTTTAAAAAATGCAGTGCATCATTTTGCCAGGTGTAACATGCTCAGGACCTTCAAACATCCGGAGGCTACAAGCTTGAGTGTCTGTATATGTTTGCATGTGTGTGCATATGCGAGAAACCAACAACTGTATTTACATGTAGGTAAACAGTTCCTGACTCCGGCCAAACAAGTGAACTGGCAACCAGGGCTGCAAACACCTCCACTCCAACACACACACACAACACACACTGCTTCTACGAAACGAGAGGCCCTCTGGATCGTTTCTCGGATTCGCTGAACGTCACAAGAGGGCTGTTTTATGCAAGGGGCAAAGTGACTAAGGTGGGCAGGGAGCCTGGGTTTATTGAAAAGATCCCAGCAGTTACATGGTTTGACATCAGGCCGTCCTGTCTTACGAAAGAAGAAGATGACTAAAACTTTGAAAGGCATTCGTGTTTAAAGGCCCTTGACGAAAAAGACATCGCTGACGGTAACAGCAGCATACTTCGAAAAGCAAATTACTGCATACCACAAGGCACAGTAAACATTGCGGAACATGTTTCCCGTGTGCCATGTTTACCATCATTTACATTTGCAAGCCTGCTAATCAAGGCTCCATCCAAGTGTTTTAATATTTTGCTTCTTTGCTGAACTGGAATTCAACCAGGGTCAAATTATTTTCTTGAATGTGCTTCAGAGCATGCTATTAGCTGATTTACTTTGTATCATAGCAATATTAGACATAATTGCCGGGGACTGTACAGAATGTTCCAAGAGTGCTTTGCGTAACAATCACTACTCTCAAATGCCATTAAACAGTTAAAACAAATAAAAGGTTTGAATGCTACCTTCATTAGCGAGAGATGAGGTATTGCTTGTGGTGGGGATTTATTAGAGAGAATGAGTTCACGTGCAGCCCACTGAGAGGTTTAGCTGAACTGAGGAGGAGCACGAGAAAGAGAGAATACAGCCTCAAACTCTGATGTTTTGTGGCCACCAGGAAACATTTCTAAGGAGGAGGATTTGGAACTATTGTCCTACTTTACAAGAAAAATGCATTTACTGTAATTGCAGGAGGAACTAGTCTTCATTTGAATTGAAGTTCTTGCAGTTCAACTCAATCGATTGAACTAGATCAGCTTATCCTATTGTCTCCTGCAGCGTTTCTGTCCAAATATGTTCCAAATTCTGCCAGAATTCATTTTAAAAGAATGTAAAAGTTCATATGAAATTCAAACAAATGCACATATCCTCCACCAGAAGTGAAGCAGCTACAAATACAGAAGAAAGAAAAAAGATTTTTAAAAAGTGCTATTACACCTTTAGAGAATGATAAGTGTGTTCCTTTAGTGTTTTTTATTTTTATTTTAGAGCTACAGATACATTTTTATAAGATGTGTTCCTGGCATCAAATTCAAGACGAGACAATATTTTCTCATGAAATCATGAAAAAAAGAAAGGATGAAAATTAGATATATTTGATATTTTCCGTGCCACATTGTCAATAGAATATAGGTCATCCAAGCCATCACCTGGAACCTGTAAATCACGCAGGCTGGGACAGATCTGAACAAATTAGCAAAAGAATGTGAGCAAACGATCCACTGCGGCCTGTGTGTAAATATGTAAATGGTTTAGTGAAGGTCAATACATCATAACTTCTTATGAAATGCTAACACCGCTTAAGCCATGGTTGTGAATAATAAGGATGGAGAGGACTCGATGGGATAATGAAGATGGAATGTGAGAGCAGCACTTGGCTGTGGGTTATGTCTGCCTATTTGTGAAAGCAAAACCAGTAAATGAGCGACTGAGATGCATCGTCGCAATTAAGCAAAGATGCAAGGATAAAATTTATTTAGTATTTTAGATTGTGAAGGGCAACAGTAGAAATATGTGCGTAAATTCACAACCCAAGGACACATCTAGGCTCTTCTGTGTTACGCCGTATGCCATATAAGCTTTGAGAGCGAATAAAAAAGACAGCATTATTGAGAGAATAACAGGAATCTTCCAGGCAACACACAAGTTCCTGCTGATTTCACAACAACTGACAAGAATTCCTTCCTGTGAGATAAGCTTCTGTTTTGCATAACCACTTTCACCATTTTGGGCAATCTGACACAGCATCCACAGCACCGCCCCACTTAACGTGCTGGAACATTTATGAGTGCATCATTAAAATGTTGAGATGCGAAGTAAACACCATGAAGGGCAAAACATGTTACATGAAGTTCTGCAACATTCTGGTCAATAGATACTTTGGTGGCTGGATGTTAAGTTGATGATCCAAACATTTGTCTAGCCGCCTCAGTAAATATTTACACATTAGTCTTTCAGCATTTCGCTGAACGTTTTCGGTCTGGCTGCCTTGAGCATGGATTGGAACTCCGAAGCCCTTTTGCCAATTACTGCTTTTCTGTTGTTGTTTTATTAAATTAAACCCACTTGTTTACCAATGATCATGTCTGCCTAATAGTTCAAATGCTGCCAAATTAATCATGCTCATTCCGAACATCCCTGAAAGTGACCTGTGTCGTGTCCATTTCCCAACACTGACGATCAGACTGGCACTTATTAACGCTAAGTGTTCCAAACAGTTTCCATGAACCTCTTAGTGGGTTGATTCATCCAAACACAAATGATTATTTAGTTAGATTTTGTGTTCTGACCCATGTGAGGTAAGTGTTCCTACTTTGATATCAACGAGCACCACTCCAATCACATACCTTTTAGCTATAATTAGACGATCATGTGCATTACAGCCTGGGGAGCGATGAGAGCTCAGGACTGATAGATAAGTCCTGCAATGCTTTTGTAAGCATACCTGACATGAAGCAAAGGTTCTTCCGGATGGCTCGATAGAGAACAGTAACAAACATTTTCAAATGTGAGCGTTTGAGTGTAAATATTTGCTTTGCTTATCACTACATAGTATTTAGGGGAGGTCAGAGTGGGATCGGGTGCTCTCTATGCTGAGGGTACAGTACTCAAAACATGTTAGTCTGAGCTTATTTTTGTGTACATAGCCCTAAGTACAAAAGGTGGCTTTAGAAGGCACAACAATCGCTGGTCATTCCAATTAGTATTTTCCTGTATGGAAATTCTACTTTTAGTGAAAACAAAACTCATCTGCAGCCCACAAAGCAGGGAAGTTAAAGGAATAGTAATGCTTGCCAACCCAAACAAAAAAAATAAAGATGTACTGTTTGTAAAGATGTATCTGCACTATTTTCAATTTTAATTAATTAATTATGTTTCGCAGCTGCCAAAATGTTTGTTGTCAAAATGTTGAATCATGAAAAAAGTGTACAGTAGATGTTGTGCTATCTGATTAACAATTTATTTAAATTAATTCCTTGTAATACAGGAAATATGACATCGGTTCTATGGTAAGATTTGTATGGATGGTAGTACTGTATGCATGTACTCAACTATGAGCACATGCAAACCTTTTTTTTTCTTTATTGGTATCTGACACGGTATATTCTTGATACAAGGCAGGAATGTAAGCATTGCAACGGCAGTAAACACATTCAAATAGTTTCCCCCCTAATGGCTGCAAAGACAGCTGATATTTATCCACATTTCAAACAAGCATTTACAATGTTTTGCTGGCTTAAGAAAAAGGCACAAACTTAATCCATCCATGTGTGTAAGATGCAACAAAATCTGAAAAAAGCAAGCTGACTGTTTGGCTTTTGGGAAGAGAGGAAGGAGTTGAGGGTTTACGGCTCGATGCTAGCTCATATTGGTGGTCTGATAGCAAAACAACAAGCAGTTGGTTCATCTTATGTTGCCATTTATGGCATGCTTCATTTCATCTGATGCAAAGCCAATTTCCTTTTTTTTCTTATTTGCAAATTTTCCCTCTATATCTTATTACTTATTGAACTTATTTAAATTATATTTCAGTTTCAAAACTCAATGTCACATTTCAAGCTGTTCTTAACAAGGTGGCAAATGAGTCAGTTTTGGCTTAAAGATATATGAGGCTACAAGGCATATCAGGAGAGAAATGGTTTTCAGAGATGTTCGACTGAAATTATGGTAATGTTACAGTAAGGATTGAGCGTTTTACGTTTATCATTATTACATGGACTAATTCCTTTATGATAATGTTTTTTCTCTTTTCTTAAATCCAAAAATCCAGATGCTTATTTTCTTTAGCAAGGAGGGGAAGAGCCAAACAAAGTGACAGATTTTCATGTGCTGCTCTCTGTCTTTGGCTCTCCTTGGATTTGATAGCCCACTGAAAAAATCAAGCGAGAGGAAAAAGTGCAGACCGGAAAAAAGCGACACTACCAGAGCTGGTGCCATTTAAAGGCCAAGTAAACACTCCAAGAGGAAAGGGGAAAAAAAGAGATGTCAAAAAAGGCTTCTGACGCTGTAGTGGTACACACCTGTGTGTGGCATTTAGTGGGCTGTGAAGTTCTTTAAACTGTTGTGACTGTGTCCTGATATCACCATTTCCAACCAAATATCTCCATGCATTACTATACTGTAAATCTAATTATATAGTTTAACAATGCATGATCAAATCTACAATAATCTATATAATCAAATCTGATTTCACAACAGTCTAAAAATGAAATATGTCATTCCTGGACATCTTATTATAACTGACAAAATATTAGGTTTACTTTGTGCTAACAATACAAAATTATGCTCGACAACACATCGATAAAAACACACGGATTGATTCCCAATGACTGGAATACTCATTTAAGAATGTACATTGTTGAGAATACTGTTCAAAATGTGTTATTTTTTATCCTTAAGAACATGTTTATTTAAGTCTGGAAAACCCAAAGGAAGCTGCTCCTGCTCTGAAAAGTGTGATGACAAGACAAAGTTAATGTAGAATGAGCAACCCAGCGCATGAATGACTTTATGGGTGACCTGGTAAAGTTCCCCTGGGCAGGGATCAGGTACAAACACGTACACCAACGCTCACACATCTCTTCAGCTTGAGATGTGACAAGATTTATGAATTTGCGGGGGCCACTGTAAATAATGGAAACAAAGGCTCAAAGGGACCGTGTCTATGACGCCAATAGGTAGTAAAATTACTCTTGAATCTGCCAAGACCAACAAGCTCCGGCCCTGTCTGCTGCATTCCTCCACTACACAACGCAGACACACTGCCATTTAAGGCGGCTGAGTGTGCTGACAGACCTGTGGAGGAAGAGGCAGATTAAGCACTTCTGATACGTGTGACGATAAAGCAAACAGCTGATTATCTCTGTCACTTGTCTGTCATCAAGTGTCAATCAGTGTTTTTGCACCTTTAATTCTATTGTCTTTCTGTTTGGATGTTCTCTACCTTTGAGATACTTCAGAAATAAGAGATTTTCTCTTGAAATATGTGCAAAGGTTATTAAAAATAGTAGCAGAGTTGAACATTTGTCTGCATTCCACTGAGACTTTGATCAATCTAAGGGAAGTATACAGCATATTACTGCACAGGTTAAAAAAAAACATGATATGGTAGGATTTCTCAGTTTTATTTCTCAATCCTGCTCAAAAGGAAACATTCTGTGGGCCTGCTGAATTACAAAAACATGATACATACTTCCCTCTGCTGGACCGGCACAGCAACTACCTGGTGCAAATCAAGTGAGTCTACATGGCTTGAATATATTTCGTTAGCCGGCCTTTTTCCATCACAAATCACCCTCCTCAACAATATTTTATAAATCGCTCAACGGTAGTCTGCACTGACTGCCTTCACAAGTTTATGTGCTTAACAGTCTAGTGATCCCATATTTTACCACTTGATGTCACTGTGTTTGCAGAAATTGGAAGCACTTCTTCACTTCGGAAAAAGTTCAAGAGATGTTGCAGTTAAGCTCGGATACAAATAATTACATTTTTGAGTGTCATTAATGCAAAGGGGAGGTTGAAGTAGCTTACCTTCCTGCCGGAGAACAGCATACACAGCTGGTGCATGGAGCCTCCGTTCTTGGTCAGTTCTTTCTTCAGGGTCTTGGGTGATGGGAGCGTCCAGCCCCCCTTGTGGTGTCCCCCCCCAGCCTCCAGGCAGTTGATGGCGTTGTCGGAGGTGAAGCAGGTTTGGCGGGGGTCCTGCAGGAGGCTGCCCTCACTGTGTGTGCGCCGGCGGAGGGAGTTCTGCACGCTGAGCCCCCCTCCGCCATGTTTCTCACAGGTGGCGCCCTCGACCATGCTGCGGCGTTTGCTGTCACTTCGCTGCAAGTAAGCGTCATCGCTGTCATCTTCCTCGTCCTCCTCCTCAGACTCCTCATCGTCTTCCTCGTCATACTCTTCTTCATCCGTGTTGGGCGAGGAGAGGGCGTCGGCGCTAAAGGAGCGATCCAGGCGCAACTCAGGGATGACGAATGAGGATGAAGATGAGGACGGGGGGGCATTGGTGTCAGGTGGCTCTGAGACATTGTCCTCATCTGTGTTTGAAACCATCAAGCTTAAGTTGACTTCCTCTTCATTTCTCTTTCCTTCTCCCTCTCCTTCTCCATCTTGATCCCTATCTTCACTTCCAGTGCTCTTTCTACTAGCTCTGTCTTTCTCCTCTTCCGCTAATTTGTTTTCTTCATCCTTCCTTTCTTTCCACATGTCCATCTCGTGTCCCTCGATACTCTTGGAATCCTCACCCTCTGTGGAAGGAGGTGGTGTGGGAGGCACCTTGTGCCGCTCCTCTGATCCCACCAGACTGCAAAGGGGCATGTAGACCTCGTCCAAAGGGGTGAGTGGCTCTGAGGGGTGAGGGCTGCCTAATGTTGGGGGCTCAGAGGGGCTGGAAGGATAGAGGCTGCTGTCCTCCCCCTCTGGGCTGTGTGTGGGCATGTGAAGGCATACGCCTCCCTGATCTCCACCTACCCCACCTACGCCCAGCTCACAGGAAGAGGCATCCACCTTAGGCTCCAACATCTGGAAGGACAGAGGAAGAGAAGAGACAGTCAAACCCATTAGGCCATTTAAAGAATTGTATGTGCGTATCCTGCAAATCTAACATCTCTCAACAAAGATTAATAGTGCTGTGGAACGTTTGGTTTTTAAATATTCCGTTCAACCTACGCATTGATCTGATTGGCCTGTTCTCAAGGCTGGAGTAGACAATACTGATCCCTTTTGAGAAGGTCACAATGTCAGTTTAAGTGATGACAGTCCTGCCATGACAAAATAAATTACGACAATACAGTCCATAATTACCCACTTGCTCTGCCTGGAAGGCAGTATGAGGTATGAGGACAGATATCTCAAATACAACCATGTCCTGAATAAGAAAATAAGAGCCAAACAAGTCGGATATTCCAGCCTTACTTCAACAGCGTCTTAACATGACAAAAAACAGAACCACAAGTGGGTTTTTTTTTATTTTTGTACCAAATATGTGATAATCCTGTGGTCAGTGGAAGGCTTGGAACCATCCCTGAATAGGAGCCAAATTGTCAACCGTTCAGCTCACCAGTGTGCTAGCTACTGTGCTGCAGTAGAGCTTTCTGCAGTGACTCAGTCAAACCAAGCTGGTAATGAGGCTTTTGGGACTATTGAACATAAAACAAGCCAGAGCTCTAGCATGAACTGATGTGATTATTGCCACAATGTGTAACAAAAAGGGAAAAAAACAGTCACTCCCTTATCTCTTCGCTGCTGTATTTCAGATCATTGCAAAACACCATGCATACATCTCTGCCCGGCTCAGCTGACCATACACATACAAAAATACCCTTTCCCTCTCAACCGCCCTCTTTTACACACAAGTGTGCAAATGTGCAGATAACACACCCACAATAAAATGCTTGTCTTTTCCCTTTCCTTTTATTCTATCTTTCCCCCTCAAGCTCTGCTGTAGTGAAGAACCTCTGCAAGCTCCCCCAGTTCACCCATCCCTCCGTAGGTGGATCAGTACAAATGGGCCAGCATCAATCTGGCCAGCCGAATTTCCTTTGAAAAGGAAATTCTTATGCTTGACTTGCTTAAATATTTATATCCTTTAAAAAGGTAGCAATTGTTTAAACAGGACAGGGTGACAGGGTTAACTAAGAGGGAATTCAGTCAGTCCGGTTTGATTTTTAAGCAAAAAGGGCACTCTTGGACTGTTTTTGGATATGGTATTGTAATAGTAACCTCTGCAGATATTTGTCGTGTTTGAGTGTGTATTTCGAGGATACATATTGGACTCGCAAAATATTTAGCTTCTATTAGAGGTAACCATGTAAAATAGCTCATAGCATAATAAGAGACCAGAAGGCATGAATAGATACCCAAATAGAGACGAGGCACTACTTTTAACAGCAATGAGAACTCTGAGGTTAAAAGTTACATAAGAAGTGGGTCATGAGTGTTCTAAAATATTTGCCATCAACCCTGAGCTAAACTTTTAACACAGAAAGTTTCTTATGTATTCAAAAAAGAAAATTAGGCGAAAAAGGAAGTCTGTCTTTAGAAGCTATCGTTAAAAATGGTGTCATTTATATGTATAACCTCTAAATCACAAGCATTTAGCAAAGTCTACAAAATCCGTTCAACCTTGTTGTGGTCTGCTGTGAGTCTTGTGAAGGGCTTCATTGTGCTGGACAAGTTAGCACATGATGACGAGACGCAGTCACAAGACGCTCTGCTTTAATTGGAGATAATGTTGCCTCCTCTAAGGCAGCTCTCATGATATTTCACAAGCTGTTTGCGTGCTTTTGAAGCCCAAATTAGTTTCTGCCACATACCACCTCACTGGCAGTACTCCCCTTCAAAGATTTGACCTGTATCTGTGAACTCTGCCGGAGGCCTCTCCGGCTTTATTGCAGGATCAGCTAAATGTCCGGCTTTAACCTTATAAGTACTGAAAACTGTATGAAAAAATTGCAATGCTATTCTCATAGATGTTGTTAAAGAAAGTGTTTGTCCTCCATTAATTTATTAGCTCACAAAAGCAGTTGATCACGACTTTGTCAAATGTCTTTAAATGTGTCTCGGTGGATCATTTGAGCACATTCAGACGGTATCTGACAATCACAAAATTGATAAGTGGCTACCGTTTGATACTATATTGACCCATTAATTATAATTATTTCTTGCAAAGCTTAACTTTAACTTAACAAAGGTCATGCTCACTGTGAGTGTTATATTAATTGTTGGAATAATTGACCTCATCCCTTTTGCGTCAGTCAATACTCAGAAGTGTAAGTATGAAACACTGGCCACATTGCTCCAGCTAAAGCTTTATATAAGTGGGTCCCTCCCCTATTAACAATTCGGCATGTGACCTTTAGTTATGTGGACAAGAGAATCTCAGATGGGATTCCGCTGGCTTGATGAGACTTCGACCTGCAGCAAATTTGTGGCAAAATGTTTCCAGAATCCCCAGTTATGTTTAATTCTTTCAGATTGCTTAATAAATCTGGTGAGTTTTTGGGGGGTTCTAATTTGGTGTATTGGTGAGATGAGCATATGCAGCGTATGGGCAAAACTTTTGGTTAAATTTTTCACTTCTTCACTCGTTCATACTCACTCACTTATGGCTGAAGTTTCAATACCTAAACTGGTTCAGTCTAAGCAGAAAAAAAGGTTGTTTTTGCTCTAGAACTGTTGGTATGGGTCAACAAAATGTCATGGTGTGATCTGACAGGTCTTGAGAAAGTGTTTAAGAGGACAGAGACTGGGCTCAAACAAGATATGACAAATGATCTCATCTTTGTTTGGGCGCTGTCTGTTTCATTTAACAGTGTAGCCAATGAAAACCCCTTTAAATATACGACCACGATGCGAGACTACAAATATAAAAGCTATGCTTGTGGGTATATAAAGGCCTCCAGGAAATCCAGACACCTTGTTTTTCTCCATTTAACTCTTCTTAAACCTTCCTGTGATCCTGTTTAAATGGTTCACAGAAGTGTTACAACCAGGACATCAATGCTTCTCTGTGGTGCTCAGGGTGCTAAAGAGGTATTTTTAGAATGCAATGCACAGTCATAAAAGCAGCCGGAGAGGAAAGAGGAAATCAAGCCCTTTCTTGTGTCCCTTTGCACCTTAGTATACGTCTCAGCATCCTTTACAGTGGTTCATGTCAGAATAGTTTCAGCCAGTAAATCGAGACTTTTTATCGTCTTATGAGTCTTGTCCACGATTCAGGTCCATTTTCAATAAACTACATTGTGAAAATTAGTCCAGAGTATCTACTTCCTCTGTCTTTACCTTTCTCTTAAGTTATGCATCATACACAAATCCATCTGCAGTGAGGATATGCTTCGAGACACAATAGGGCCACCTGTCCAGTCAGATACAATTGTTCCTTCTGTCATTCTGTCTGCAGAGTACATACAGTACATGTGAAGCAGCGTCATTTAAAACCCATTTAAAAAATCTATTCATATGTATTTTCTGGAGAGAGAGAAACAATGCAACACATTTTAAGATATTGTAGTCAGACGAAATCCATTGTGTCTGTCTCCTTAGTGAGCTGGTCTACAATGATGCATGGGGCTGAATAGAAGCAAATGTACATGCAGTAAGCCATGTGGAGTGTGTCTGTTCTTCCAAGCACGTGTGTGTACAATGCAGCAGCTCTCAAATGTGCCTCAAACACACCAATGATTCAACACAGTGTGCTCTCTGCCACTGCCTCAATTAAGAAGGAAACAAAACCGACACTAAAAAGGCAGAGAGAGTCAGAGGCAGGGTAAGGGAGTGAATAGATGGAGAAGACAAAGTGGATAAGAAATGCAGAGGGGAGGAGGGGAGTTGGTGAATGCCAGCGACGCAGAAATGAGATGAGTAAGTGGCTAAGAGCAGAATGGAGAGGCGATAAACAGATAACATAGTCAGAGGAGCTAACAACAACAAAAAGTAAGAATAATACTGAAGAAAATGTCAGTTTTCTGACCCGCTAATTCTCCTCAATAAGACCCTGCTGTTATTAACCCTCTGTGCCTGTACGCCGCCATACTGGACAGCAACATTTATTCCAAAGGAGTACGTCAATCCTTTAACTCACTGCTGTTTAAAAAAAACAACATCCCGCTCTTGAGTTTATGAATGGAACTGGGAAATGAAAGCTTTTAGCTTCACTGGAGTGAGGATTTTATGGAGGGCCAGACGCCAGAGGCTCTACCACTTTAGTCCAAACTAAAACAACAACAACTTGATGACTTATAAATATTTGGGCATCCTCTGATTTTTACCTTTACATCAACACATGGGTAAAAAAAACATCTAAAAGTACAGAATTGTGCATTCATCATATCTCCTATGTCATGATAAGATCTCAATCCAGTTTTTTGTCTCACAACTGGTTATCCATAGTCATATACACTTCACCACTGGGATAATGAACCTCAGACAAAACAGAAGACATGAAATCTGGTCAACAGGCAAAGGTCAACAATCGTATAGATTAAAAGGGGAAAAAAGAATATCTTAAAAAGAGAAAAAATGGAGTTAACAATTATGCTCAGAGAAGAAGACATTACATTATTTCCTGCTTTTTCTCCTGGGGCAGCTGTGGCTCTGGAGGAGAACAGTTGTCTCCTAGTTGGATAGCTCATAGTTTGATCTCTGGCTTTTGTCAGACCTTGTCAAAGTGCCCTCAGCAAGATGCTGAGCCCCATGTTGTCTCTGATACATCCAGTGGTGTGTGAACGTATGTGACAGAGAAAAGTGTGCAAATGGGTGAATGCGTCTTTCTGTAAAACTGCTTGAATGATCCACTGGAGCTAATAAATGTGCTGTCTATTAGGAAAACAATACACTGGTGTGAAGATCAATGGGCTCCCTTGTTGCATGAAGGGAATCCCAAAACATGATTATTCATAAAGCCAAATGTTCTCTGGATCGAGAATAGCCTTGACAGTTTTTCCTGCATTCTGTCACCCAGGGATAATCATGTGACCTCTGTCCCAGAGTTACCACGGCAACAGGAGACCCATCCCCGGGGAGCAGCTGTGTTATGTGTGTTCTCCAAAAGCTAAAGGTGTACCTATGAACTCGGTCATCATCGTTTCACCAAACCCCTCCTACTCCATTATTACAAAGGGCCATCTTTCATTTTATCTCCTTACTTCTCTTGCCTTCTTTCCTTTAATTTCCTCCTTCCCTTTTGTAAAATTACACATAATATTAAAGAAGAATAGTAATTCCGTACTATAATGATATTATCTTGGCAGTTGATGGTTTAACGTATTTGACATTAAGCATGTTAGATCCACCTCCAACATGAGCCATCGCACTCACCTGAATAAGAAGTGTGATTAAAACTGTTGAACCACCAAACAACAGGACCTACTCCCCCCCCCCCCTCTTTTGCCACGCCCTCTCAGTGTCTCTGGTCCCTTCTTCATGTTGACTCACTGATGGTGCAGCTATTTGGCTACATGTCTAGGTGATGTAACTCCAGACCAGCAGTCTGTGTGACTCACTTTTAGTCCATCCAATGCCCTCCTGTATTCACTGAGCAATCTCAATGATTTAAAAGGATGTGTAAGTGTAGATAAGTTTAGAGACATCCTGTTTACATAACCCGGAGGGAAAACAGAACATCACGCTTCAAAATAAAAACAAAGAGCTTGATCAAAGTTAACCCTCGGTAATAATCTGGGTTAAACTGTTTGGTAAATTAGGATGACGGCAACGAGAAAAGAAGCACCTAATTTATCAAAGATATCACCCTATTTCTTGCATCTAAATAACTCTTTCCGTCATCATTTCTTCTGTTATTGTTTGACTGTTTAGGGATTCTTCTTCATAAAGTAGTTTATGTGGGAGGGCAGAGCTTTTCCTTTCACTCCATTAAGTCTCAAAACAGCCGTCAGCAGAGGTTCTCTGCAACAAAATGTGAAGCTTTGTAGAAAACGTTGACAGGGCATAAGAATCACAGCTCAGACACTTTCAAATCCCAGAGAAATGTGAGGACATGACAAACACAATATGAACACTTAACAGCAAGTGACCCTCTTGCGATCCACAGACTTCAAGCTCCAGGGAATCTTGTCTAAGAAATGTCTTTTTCCAAGAAAATCAATTTTGAATTGGCAGCTAATTTCAGGCGTGTCAATCTCTTATCTCAATGACAGTCTGCTCTGCTGAGGGTTAGCCATGCATCACGAGTTATCCAGTGAGAAGCGAGCCATCAGTCTAACCCTGGAGGACCTGAAGCACACACGCTGACCCAAAATCTTGGTAAAAAATTCCTTCCACACATGACAGCAGCATATATAGTGGTCTTTCTTAGCTTCCCACCCATAAGTCGAGTTGCCTATGTTAGATATATCACCACAAGCCATATATCAATTACTATGTTTTCACTGGATAAGGTTGAAAAACATTTGATAACTAACATGGGAGAAACTATTTCAAAGTGAAATAAAAAAACACATTAAAGCAGTAGTGAAGAACAGTACGTTAAAATTAGCAAGAAATGTAGATATTTAGAAAAAAGAAAAGATGACAGAAATATCTAAAGCAACTGACTGGAGTTCAGGAAAACAAATGTATTTCATTTAAAAAGAAAATATAGATAGAAAAACTACCTTTTAATAGAGAAATATATAAGGAAAGAGATTAGAACATGAAACGCTCAATACAGGATACCTGATCAGAAGAAACAACCGGCTCTCCTTTGTCCAGAAAGCTAACAGCACATAAGAACTGATTCAAACACTCGGAAGCTCAATTCACTGGAAAGATTGTCACTGGCAACTCCTTGGGGATGTGATGCTACTTTTATCTCCCTCAGGAGCGATAGCAGCCTTGTTTGTGTACCAAGTAATTTTCCACCAAATATAGTCATACACACAAGTTGTTCATTTGCCTTAAGTGAAATCATATGTTCCAGTCTACGTCAAAGTTCATTACATAAACTCACACACACTTACATTCACCAGATTTATTTTCCACGTTCCACCAATCACATGTTCTGTGTAATGCGGAGGGAGCTGTGCATGTGCCTCATGGAGTATCTGATATGATAAAAATCCTGATTTTGCCGCTCTTGGCAAGACATTGCGTTTGTGTCTTCAGGCGTGCATGTCTATGCAAACTAAATATATATTGAGCATGTTTTGAGACAAGCTGTCTGAACTAGTTTGCGGTCTGTAGATTTAAGGTTCATTATTGCTTTGTATAATAGAAAACCCTACGATCCCACCCTAAGGATGATCAATTTCTGGATGGTCTTATTACATGCACCACAATGCAGCAACCTCACTTGCCCTCAATTTTACTGAGAATAGACTGATGAGACAGTAATAGTTTCTTATCTGTTTCTGTGATCAGACCAAAAAGGAAGCAGAAACCAGAACATGAAAAAGCGAACAAGGAGCAAAGGAGCAAATGGAAACATTTTTGTAGATCAAACAGCTGAACACTGGACTGTGAAGGTACATTTATTAAAACATAAGACAATTAAATCTGCTTTACTGGCATAGGCAAGATTTAACATTCAATACAACTCTAGAGTCTGATTAAATGTCAAGTGTTTTGTAAAAATGCCCAAAGATTAGGGCTTTTTCCAGCCAACAGTGAGCATGCTATCAATACATAATTTCAGGTTGTCCTGCTATTGATCACCAGTTCCAGTTCTGCAGGGTTGCAGGAACACTGTTTATGTCAGCAGATAGGGCAAGCCAGCAGAACAAAAGCAGTAGTTCAATATCACACAGGAGCACTTGCCAGTGAATTCAACCTTAAAGATGTCAGTAAAATCAAAGTCTACTCTCCTTAGTGTTTTGCTAAAATGGGAAACTTAACTAACTTAAGAAGTTAAGAGATGTTTCCAGGTGTGATTTTGTAACGACATGAAGTGATCAGAGGGAATGGGGTTTGATTAATTGTCATAATGTTAAGGTCAGACTCATTTGAAAACTTAAACCACACATTTTTTTCCATGCTGAGTGGTCCAAATGGTTAAAGAAAGGGCTGTTTCTCTTTGTAACACAATCATCAGGTTTTATAGTTGTTTCCTTTAGTATGTTTCTTTAGGCATCATCCACTTTTGTCGTAACACAATCGTCAAGAAATAAAGACTTGAAAAGGGTGATGTGTAAAGATGTAAAATAACACCATCATGGCTATATCACTAACTTGTAGCTGAATTCATTATTAAACCTGCGAGCAGACGAACAGCAGCCTCATATCTAAATGTGTCAAAGTTGCAAAAGAGTGAAATGTGTCACAACAGATGCTGAAAAACAGCTAAAATCTAATTGCGTTCATGTCATTTCTCTTTCGTGCTTCCTCTGTGCAGACTTCAACGTTCATGAAGTAGGAAGGTGTGGTGAAAAGCATAAGCCATGAGCAAAAGTTTAACCCTGCTGGCTTTTTTCTTTTTAAATACCTTTCTGAATTAATTCTGTGGAAAAGCACTTAAATATCATGATGCAGTGAGGTTTGGTTGGTATGTTTCAATTGTTTCAATATATAAATGAGGCATGTTTTCCTTGCAAATATATGTCAAATTACCCTTTTTCAGTGTCTTTTAATTATTATGGTTTTCTGCCCACAGTATGATGGAGGCATTATCAGCACATACACTTTCACAGTTTTCCATGTGTGAAAGAAGAAGTTGTCTACTGTTCACACATGGGTTCATACATCATGCAGCGCTAGAGTCCACACGAGGCCACGTCTGGCTCACACAAGTACACACCCAACAACCACCTCACAAGTAAGCCTCTATCTTTATACTTATAAGCCATGTAGACCCACAAAGCTATTACACGTTTTATGTGAGACTGGAGAGGAACTTATTATCTTTCCATGGCCTTCTAATTCATTTAAGAATAGCTAGGAACAGATCTTGGGAACAATCACAGAATCCAGACTCAGCCAGGGAGGGCGGAAAGATGGGGTTGGTTTGCAAAGCCATTATTGATAAAAGCTGATAGTTCAGAGAGGAAATGTCATTGACGTAGCTTGCCCCATGACGCCACGCAGCTGAAGACAATGTGACCACTGAGGAGGACTGGAAAGGCCTACACAGAACGAGGGGAAGAAAAATGTGTGCGCACTTGTGGGGACATAAATCAGTTTTTTTTTTTTTTTAAATCAAATTGTCAGGGCAGAAAGCGTAATGTAAGTCATTACATTTTCAGATGCGGACTGGGTTTCAGGCCTGAATGTGGCTGAGGTGAGTTTCAACAGGATGTCCTCCATTCAGCTGTTTGTGTGATGAAGGGTTTGTCAACAGTGCGCTGCTGATAAATCTTGTTTCATTTTTCTCTCTAATGGTAAACATGCAAGTCCCGGAGTATTGCAATCCGTGTGACTCTGTTTCTGAAGTTTGAACAAATGTTTCGTTTTTTCATGTGGTGACTGCAAACCCAGCTAATAATTCAACATGTTGCTTGTGCGTGTGTAAACAGCATCCTGAGACGAGCATTTTACACTGCTTACTATTGATCATAAACATCAATAAGACGGTGGAGGACGGGACAGATTTGATTCTGCTGTCTAACTTGCTGTGTTTATATTGCTTCAAAACTTCTATTAGGTTGAACATACCCTATACCAATCTGAAGTAAATTCAATTACATCACAAACACCCATTTACTTAACTTATTGATCATCTTGCTGGATATCATCAGGCATCCACATACACTGCACACCCTGCAGCTAATTCTCTCTTACTTGCGTTTTCCATCTAAGAAAAGAATTACCCCACAACTCACCTAATGAGGAAAAGCGAAAAGCAATTTTCTCTGTATGCTTCCTGTTGTTTTTCCCCTGTGGTCCCTCAGTTTGCTCACTCCTGTTGTTTGTATCACTTTCAGCTTGGCTCTAACATGGTTTAGAGTATGCCCTCTTAATGGCTGTCTTCCTACTGTCCTTCTCTGCGTGTCTAACCTTTTTCTCCCACTCCAACTACCCAGTCACGTGGAAGGCAAAGACATGTAAATGGCATACGGCCAAACCAGGTAATAAAACCAGAAAACTAAAAGCACCACATTGAGGTCTGCTTTTTGAAATATACTGCCCATAACTCGTGTTTATTGAGAGGGAGGTGATATTAAAAAGGACAATGCTCTTTAAGACAGCTTTGAAAGCTGTTATAGAATAGAGGTCTGACTGGCTGGTGTGACAGTGGAGGCGACTAAAACAGATAGAAAACTGGAGAAAAATGTGAACAAAACAAATCACCAAAGTCAAAACTGCACAAAACAAAGACAAACCCCCTTCATATGCGCCTATCATAAAGATAGCCAGTGCTAAATGTGCCTTTATTGCTTCTTCCTATCTTTCCTCTCATCTTGCGGTCTTTTTTCTTCCCTCTTACCAGGACAAACCACTCCTTGCCTCCCAGCAGCACAGCAGCCACAACAACTCTAAATAACAGCATGAATTCTCTATTATCTCTTTCTTGCACCACAAAACCCATTTGCATGATACAACTCTGTATATTTCTTGCAAAATGAAAATTATGCTCTGAATAGATGGAAAATAAAGTGAAATTACAAAAATCCCTACCTGGCAAGAGGAAGCAGTTCTAGGTTATAATCCGCTAAAGGCAGATAGAAGCGCTCCACACATCCCCATAAAATTGGCCTACTTCCGCTGTCAAACTGGTGTATGAGTGTTTATGGCTGACAAGCTGTACTGGTAAGTGTGATTCTGTCAGTGTGGACTAGGCCAACTGAACTGTGCAGAGATACGAAAAGAGATGAAGAGAGAAAGAGAGGGAGAGAATGCCCAAGAGGCAAAGAAGGTAGACTCCCAAGCTGCACAAACAAGTGAGAAGGAAAGGGAGAGAGAGGGAGAGGGGGAGGAGACAGAGATAATGAGGAGAGACTAACAAGCAATGAAAGAAGAGAGAAACATGTGGCGTGTATATCCATGTGAACAAACTAGCAGGTCGGCCATGCCATCTATGACTGTCTGTGCATCTGCAAATATTCTTCAACGTATGTGTGCACATATTAGATCCATTTGTGCTGCCACAACACCCCCACCCTCCATTTCTTTGTGAAGACATTAAGGCACTACAGCAAGGTCCCACAGGATGCAAAAAGAACACAATGAACACATACCCAGTTTAAACACACAAACATACACAAACAAACACACACACACACACCACATACACAAAAGCATGCACTGTAAAGACACTTGGTTTTTTTTTTAGTACAAAATGCCCCTACAGTCACAAAGCAGCCCTATATGGGACAGGAATGATGTCATATAGTAAACATTGGCTACTCGTCCTTTATATTTCTATGCAGCTGGTGAGCTCATTTCCCCCAGCAGCCAAATCTATAATGAGATTGGTGGTCAGTGACCACAATGTGGTTGGCTATACCTCATGCAGTGTTCTTCTGCATCATTTTCTGGCACTTCCTTATAAAATATCCATGTTGTTACTTTACAGAGGATCCTCAATCATAGGCAAATATCTGAAAATCCTTGATAACTTCAGATGAAAATCAATGTTTTCAACTTCATGCCACGGAGACGGTTTTATAATGCTCTTTTAATGAAGAAGGACACCATAATATAATCTAAACGTTAGCTGGTTATACTTTTTAAATGTCATTGTGTCTGATCCACGGCAATCATACCATTGGTATGGTTACATATTTTCAAGGATATCTTAGGACCTTCTCACTGCCTTGAGCCATAGCATCCCACAGTTTGCCAGGCATGGATGGAACGAATAGACCATTTCTATTACAAAGACATTCTCAGTGAGAAAGAAAATATGCTGGATTTTAGCCTGTCTTGAAGGAGCTGGAAAACATTAGTTGACCTTCCCACTTACAATACAAGTGGTATTCTTTGCTTGCCAAAAAAAAACATGTGAATACTATTCCAAAAATGGCTAACTGTAAACTACCAAAATGAAAATGTTTCAATACTTTATTACAGACTGATTTAAGTTATTTAAATTCCAGTGATGAATATTCTTCCATTGTAAGGAATAAATAAAGAGAATTCTTGGATATTCCATATGGTATTTGTCATATTGATTAAGCTCTGATCAATGAAAACGTTAGAGTCTAAGTTCAATTTTCCAAAAGCAGAAGTTCTTTTAACTGCCTCCATGCTCGCTCATTGAGTATGGAAAAATCTGTACAGATATACATATGCATATTGACTCTAAGAGTCAAAGATGAGTGTCATGGGACCAACCAAAGTGGATCAAGTTCAAGTGTTCTCTGAATTTAATTCAGACTTCTGATCACATCTGACTTCCAAATTTGCGGTAGTGATTGACAGTGACAAACTCAAGGCTTCAAAACAGTCCTCCATAAGCCAAAAGCTTTACAGTGGCTACATCCATATTTCATTCATAGACTTTACTGAAAAATAACAAAGTACAGGTAACAACCCATCCTTTGCATTTCGGTTTGAGAATACCAAATAAACTACAAACAAACAAAAAACTAATTCTATAAAGTTGCTTTGAACTGCAGCAGAACCTTTATCCAGAAACAAGGGAACATTTGAAATACTAAACTGAACAGTTGTTTGGTGCCACTTGAGGTTTTGAGGTTTTTTGTTGTTGTTGTTTGCCTGACAAGAGCAATAGGCGCAGGCAGGAAAGCAGAAAAAAGACAGGGAGGCTGACAGGCTGCAAACAGCTGTGGATATGAACCCTTCAGTAGAAAAAACATTAGCCCCCACCAGGTGAGCAACAGAGGTGACCTCGCTCCTCCTTGACAGATTATCAACAGTGGCAAAAATGTTAAACGCATATACCAATAGGTCCCAAAATGCAAAACGTGCTATTTACATCAATGATTCATTCAATAATTCCGCTCATTCATTCTCTACTCTCTCTGTCTCTCTGTATCTCAGAAGTCTCTAAAAAAAATACTCATATTCTCTGCCCGAACAGGAACATCTGCCATTGAAAGGCAGAAAACACTCCCACATTTTCTTTCCACAAATTGCTTCAGTCAACAATTATCCATTACAGGGGAATACACTTCAAGGCGTCATGGTTTGTCAATGATAGTTTCACCAATCATGTGACAGTACAATGCATGTTACTGTGAGGAGAACATGAACTTAGAAGTAAAATCAAATCACAACTGACAATGACACCTGACTTCTTTCCTATTCTGGGTTTGGCTTAAAAAACTTGAAAAGCAGTTGTGGCTGCAGTGTATAAAATCAGGTTTTTACGTCAAGTAACCTCAATGCAACGACATTAACAACCTTATTCAACATCCATGCATAAAAACTAAAAAGAAATTTGCCTATAAAAAAAAGGAAATCTATTACCTTAGACACCGGCATCTGGACACGCAGTGTGCAAGATTTTTGGACTGAGCGTGTGTGATTGTGTTATTCCTGTTGTGTGTCCCAGAGTGAAGCGAAGAAAGGTACAGTTCATCCACACATTCAAAGACTGTTGGAGCACCCGTCAAGCAGAAGTGGGAGCTAATCCAGTGGTTTTTGCTTTTCTGTGTTTGTTTGTTTGCTATTTTCTGGACGTGTAAGTTCTTCTTTTTCCCCTCCTTATCCTGCTGCTTGTCAGTGCTGTTGCTGCAGTCCCGGCTCCTGCCCCAGCTCGATAACGTGCATGCCAACGTGTGTGCGAAAGACAGTGAGAGGGAAGAGGTGGGCGGAAGGAGGGGGGAAAAGGAAAGACAGATGGAATCAGGGGGAGAGGCAGAGTTGTGAGCACAAAAGGAGGAGTTGTGAAAATGTGATGTATGTACGGAGGGACTGATGGAAAGGCTCAAAAGCAACCAACTCTGCGGAGCCAGTGTCCATCCCCCTTTTTCCCCCCTGCCGTTCTATCTCTGCCCCTTTTTATTCCCCATTATGCTATTTTTAGAACTTGCACTGTCGCAAATCAAAGCCCTGATTCAAAACCAATCAAAGAGTGGGATGTTAAGGGCCATGTCTTTCACACCTAATGAGAACCACACATTCACAGACAGACACAGTAGCCTGGTCTGTTATACTGACCATGACCTGAAGGGAGTGAGCTATTCATCAGGCCTTATCTAATCATATCATGTGCTAATATATAAAGGCTTTCATAAATAGCTATTTCAAAACTGTCAATTACACTACACAGGCTGCTGCCCCCCCACTCTCCATCTGTGGCTAAAGGTGTCCTGGAGAAAAACAAATCCAGATGATGTATAAAGTAATGTGTGACATTTAAAAAGTGAAACATAAACTTAAGGCAACTTAGACTTCACCCTTTGCTTCTTTATGTGCTGCTTCTACTTCTGTCCTCATTATTTGTGGGCAAAATGCTTAAACATCTTGATGTCAAAACACTCCCTAAACAATTGCCTTTTTAAAAACTGCCCTTGTATCAGAAATAGCATTTTAATGTGAGAATTAAATACTTACACTCATCAATAACATGCTTGATGAGGCAGACACCATTTTTTTAGAATGAAGAAGGTGGGTAATTAAAACTGAGAGGAGAATCATGTTATGCTCTGCATTGTTTTCTGAGGACTGAGTCTGCAAGGCTCTTATCTGCACAACCTTCTGTGCTGATGCTTTGCCATTACATAACCTAGTTATGAATACTTAAAGGTGAGCTAAAATAAAGCCAAACACTGTTCCATCAGATGGAAATCATTAATTATTAAAGAAAGTCAAGGGAGTTAATCCCACACTACATACAACAATAATTAAAATCATCCAGTTTCATATTTGCGAGTGTGTCTGCATGTGTGTGAGGGGCAATGGTAAAAGGAAACATAAGCAGGAATATAGATGTATAGTAAAGATGGATGAGTGCAAATGGATCTTAACATTAGCAATGAAATCTAGCAATGTAAACCCCTAAAACAGAATTGAAAGTGATATGGAAAGCAACAAGCAAATGTGCGGAAGAGGAGCAGAAGATTAGGAAAAAATATAAAACGAAGGCTTAATCTTTGGTAATCTCTTTTTTTTCTATTGATTTGATGTTTAGTTTATCATTCCTCAACCCAAAACTACAATACAATTCAGATAAATACAAGGAAATGAGAGAAATACACTTTCCATTTACCGACAAATATATCCATATTGGTATTAATCTAGATAGCACAAATTTACCTGAAGAGACTTAATTTTGATTGATTTTCTGAGACAGAGCTGTAGCTTTATGTCTACCATTGACACACAAATCAACCTTCAAAACCACAAAGACATGCTGTCACGGCATGTGGACAGCTGTCTTTGGCATCTAGCTGAAGTAAAAATACATGCGTGTAAACACCAGGCAAGGAAACATCACAGCATCTGGGAGCACGAGATCATCCTCACCAGACAACGCATCCCCCAGCCAGCACTGTGCGCACGCTTTGGTTTGTTTTACATGTGCATTCTTCCAAGCTAATTTACTGTCAGAGATTTCATCATACTCATACATCCTCAGTTTTTGAAGAAAAAAAAAAGGATAAATGACTAATCTTTACAAAACAATTAACACAATATGGTATTACCCTTTTTTCATGTGTTACCAGATGTACTAAAAACATTACTCAGTGATAGATTTACCGTGAATCATTTAATATTTCAGCAAACTTCCACACATGCACACAATTTCAATGAGAGGATTCTAAATCTGGTTGTCAAAACAACACATCCCAGAAATAGCATGTGAAGTGTGTAGTGTATGTGTGTGTGTGTGTGTGTGTGTGTGTGTGTGTGTGTGTGTGTGTGTGTGTGTGTGTGTGTGTGTGTGTGTGTGTGTGTGTGTGTGTGTGTCTGTGTGTGTGTAGACAGAGGTGATAACAGACAAATGGAATTCATCCATGTCTAATTAGGGACAAGGAAACACAAACTCTGCATCAGTGCAGACACCCAAAAAGATCAAGAGACCTGTTATTTACAGGAGCGTGTGCTGTTTAAGACGTTAACCATACTGTTGCTTTTACCTAAATACTGACATTTCAGACTGTAATGTAAACTAAGTGAAAAATATCCAAGAAGGCTTTTAAAAATACCATCTTACCAATTTTGTCGGCAGTGGATGTCCCTTAAAAAGTTTGTGATAAAACAAAGTCTCCTTACGGCACTTGATCATTTCCTTCCTACACTCTCATTCATGAGTCATTGCAGCCCAGGGAAAATATCTGTCTTCTTTCAAGTACCTCTCCAAACCCAATTCCAAGCCTGGACTACTGTCATCAGACTAACGTTTTCTCTGTCATCTTTCTGCTTCTTCTGACTGGTAATATTGTCCGATTGTTGTGTAAGACCTAACCTCAGTTTTGTGAATGACAACAGCATGATTATGTTTCAGGAACTGACAAATTTCTGTATTCAGCCATGTAGTATTTTGTCCTTTTTGTCAGCCGAATGTTGTACTTCGATCCAATAAAATATCTGCTCTTGAATATCTTGATGATGCCAGAGTAGCAGGTCGAGTACACTGAAATTTTCTTGTGATCATGTGATCTTTTAGTAATTTTTATATTTAAAAAAAGATTATTAAAGTTTTGAAAGAAATTACTTAAATTTGCCATTCTGAGATTCTTAATGAATCATTTTGACTTTTCTTTTTAATTGGGATGTATATTTGGCTTAAGAGAAACTCAATTCAGTTTCAAAGAGAGACTTCGAGACTTCAGTAATATTCTCAGGAAACCTCCACTGCATTGTTGGGGTGCACGCAGAATACTGGCATGTGCCAATTAAAGTATGACTGTGGCTAAACTATTAGGAAATACAGAAGCAGGGAAGCCGGTGCTGACTGAATGAGTAGTGTCTCCAAAAATCTTCTCCAACAGTTCTGACAGGATGGGATTTTTCTTCAACAAATCAGTCTGGACATGAACTGGAGCAATTAGCTTATTTTGTTTATGCTGCTGCTAAAAATGCAGTGTCCCCCAGTGCTGAGATATGCTGCTCAACAGTCACACATTTTCAGACATGGATCGATGGATGGACTACCTTTTTCTTTGATTAAGTGCCTTGATGCTGACCAGAGGTGGTTGTCGTGTTGGATCAGAAAAGAGTAGTGACCATCACAAATGTTTCTTGAGAGTACCTCAAGGAGAGAGAGTCCCCTTTGCACATGTCACTGCTTGCTCCAACATAAATGCTGCATTAGAACCACTTTTACAACTAAAACAGATTCTCATGAATGCAAAATGAGAGAACAGAACAAGCTGACCTCGAACCTTAACAGACTCCACTTTGTTTCATAGGGAACAGCCGTCTTTGTTCACTGTTCATGTGAAAATGCTGCGTGCGCAGAAGCAGAAAGTTACTTTCTCCTGACTCAGAAGGCGTTACACATCAAATACATCTGTGTGTGAGCATGGTTGCCATTTTCATAATTGGCAGCCTCTAAATTCCTTTTTTGAGTTCTTCGCGTGTATGTGCAGCTGTGTAAAGTTGTTTTTTCCAGCAGCTTAGTGGTGGATGATGTGCAGAAGAATGCACCAGAAGCTTCTCACTGAAGGACCTCAGAGACTTCCAGTTGCTGTGGGACACAATCCACGCAGCCAAATGTTTAAGCGAGATCAAAAGCAAATGAAAACATTTACACGCATGAACCTTACCACTCATCAAGCATGTTAGAATCTATATTAATATTCATTATACAAAATATTGCAGTTAAGAAAAAAAATCAGCTGAATCAACATTTAACAGTTTTACAGAGAAAGCCATAGCTCTTTCTTTTCAACCCCAATAGCAACCCCAATCCGTAACCTAAATGAAGAGCTAAAGCTAACTTGTGTTGGCCTGTGGGGAGCTGTATTGGTGTCAGAGAAGGACTGGATGAGCTCGTCTGGATGGAACTGGTCTGGATGGCACTGGTCTGGATGGAGCTGGTCTGGATGGAACTGTGTATTTTTGTTTCTTGAATTCTAGGAGCCCAACTTTGAGAACTGTAGGGCTGGAAGCACAACTTTTATCCCCAATCGGGCAACTTTGTGAATGATGACTCTTTTTGCTAAGAAATAGAAGCCGGTTTGTGAAGCTTTAAGATCGCCTCTGGTTCTGGTGAAATAACAATTTAAATGGTGTTAAAAGGTGCAAGAAGTCAGAGCAACCCACAACTTAAATCACACACAAACTCGCATCCACTGCATTGATTCTGCGGACTAAAGCTTCAAAATTCTCCTTGAGGCTCCAAAAAACATCTTTCAATCTTTGTCCACTCGTGCACACACCAGATTGCAGACCTGCAGTCAAGTTCTGACTTGTGTTTTGATTTATCGGTCGACTGACTCATAAACTTCTTCTTGGTCCTGTTGATTTAGCATTTTCCTGAGGTCACTGTATGACATCACTAAAAGCGGGGTCCTTGGGTTCCTGGACAGAGGAAGAACGTCTCTGAATCTCAGCAATTAACTTCCATCTGTGAATCAAGCCAGGTGTGTCATTAAATAAAATGTCCAAACCTCTTGAAAGGGCATATTTCTGATGCAGCTTTACGAGGCCCACGTTGGTTGCTTTTCCTAATTTTCTTTGAGCAGTGGGCTGGTTCCGGTTTTCCTTTTCTTGAGCCATGAACTCTGGTGTTTGATTGGTGGAAATTCTGGAGCAAGTGTGCAATTGGTTAAATTTGGATTTGACATTCCCAACGGGAGGATCAAGTTGGAAAGATTCTCATCCTTTACTGATAAGGTAAGAAGCACAAATAGGAACTGGAATGATGTTGTCGGATTGGGGTAAATTTAGTAATACAAGTTTTAAGTATTTTTCTCCAGTTGTAAAAGGTTCCTAACTGATCAACCCTTCCGTGCCCGGTAGACCGACCAATACAGTCTCCACTTAACCAGTGATCATTGTAGGGGAATCTACATCACAGATATCCACTCCTTCTTTGCGTCTGTCTGTGCGAAGCTGCCAAGCAACGTTCCCGTTTTTTTCTCGCGATAAACGCATGATCAGACACGACCAGTGTTGCGATGAAGACTATACAAGAGAGGAGGACTTGAGCTGAATACTATTCCTGCCATTATTAATATAAAAATTGGCCGAAACTGCACTCGTATTTTACTCGTATTCTCTTTCTAACAGTCCGTGCAGTTCCCACAGAGTTGATAGAATCTCACTTTTATAATGAAGAATAATTTGATTGGTTCTTTGATTTAAGATGAAATGCATCGACTTTCTCGGCATGACATGCATTGATTAATACATTAAACTCTATAAACACATACCATGAACACATTTTAAACAAGAAGCCTTTACAGTTTTCATAGAGACTGAAGAAAGTAGGGCAGCCGCTGACATCAATGCTGTGAAGTAATAAGCCCATTTGATGGAAACCACAAATGAAAACAAGGGCCAGCCTGTGTGTTTTGCTTTTAGAGCGGATTCTACTTTTTCTGCACAGTTCAACGGAACTCTCGATTTAGGTGCATACTTCAGTTAAGTGTATATTTATTTGGCTTTGTCCACAAAGGGGAGGATTACAGCTTGTGACACAAGGAAAATATGAGGAGAAAAGGGTGGCAAAAGCTTTTTGCTGCAGTTCCCATTCACTGGCAGGAATATACAGGGTGTACAAACCTATTCAATTTAAAGAAATAGATTTTTTTGATGACATAATTTATGGTTTATCCTGATGCAGAAATATTCTTCCATGTTAGCTTCCTTAAACCGTACCAATAAAGAAAATAATAATGTTAGATGATCTACTTTTTATGTTTCATGTGAACAAAATCTAGATGTACGGGTTTATTGGCCAAATAATGCAGATTTTGAGCTTTTTAATACCGCTCAAATCCTTAATCTTATTTAAAGCATGAAAACTTTTTTAGTAGAAGTATATGAACATCATGTGTATGAAAATATATATTAATAGGAGTGTGGCCCTGTTTTTGTTTTTTTTTACCAAAATGAAGTTACCCAGGCAGAAATCTTCCCAAACAGCAGGGAGGATTCCAAAAGGTATTTCTCGTCAGATCCCCTTCCTTGAAACAATCGATTTGCCAATAATTAACTGGGCTTGGAGGTGACTTAATACAAACTATTTGCCTCTAAGGTACTGTGGAGAAATGCAATCAAAAGTGAACTAATTTGTCTAGATCCAAAATGTTTTGATTAAGCGTGCATTTCCTTGTCTTCAGGGCAGATTTCAGATTTCCATTTATAGTGTTAACCGATTACGAAGAAAAAAAAGTTTAATAACTGCACAAAGACTAGAAATAACGAGTGATATTTCAGGCATGACATGCTTAAGACTATACGATAAGCTGTAGCCAGCTTAGTGATCTTCCAAAGAAAGTGAAGGCAGTGCGGCAGAATGCCAACATCTCCACATACCTCCGTAAACAAGTGTCTGTACAGTTCCTTGGCTTTTGCGCCCATTCGACATGCCCACATGTGCTAGATCAAATTCTAGGGTTGAGACTGATTCAAAGCTCTCCCTCAGTTTGAAAATACAATACATCCCCTGTGATGAAAATACCCTCACTTCTCTTATTTGTGATGATGGAGTTCAAAGCAAGGAGGAAAATGTTCCCCTTGCTTCTGCTCTCACCAGAACAGTTTCTCCTGCTGTGACCAAGCAATCTTGACCAAGTCATTTTTTGACAAAATTTTGACTGACGTGTATGAATTTGGCAAATAAGTAAGAAATCATCTCCGTTACAGCACCCCCTGCATGTACATTTGAGTTAGAATACAAGTACACTGCATTGGAAAACACTCACAACTCATATTTAAATGAGACATTTCAGGATAAAACTTATTATTGTAAAAGTGGGAAATGAATAAACTGGGGAGGTTTCTGTGCTGTGGCTTCACTCACACATAAAACTGGCTTGTCAATAGAGTTTGGGTAAATAGCATTGACATGCGTGACTCAGCATGCTAGTCAAGTTGTTTGGTTATTGATCAAATTGAACGCTGCTGTGTGTATAAATGTTTTTATTTGTTCAGCATAGCGCACCTAACAGATGCTGTTCACTCTTAGTCACAAGCAAAAAAACAATCAAACATGTACATCCTTTGATTATTGTGTCACTACAGCTGCAGTATTCAATATTCAAGCACATTCCTGCTGGATGACTTTGCGGCTGTAAAACACCGATTGGATCAGTGACTAAAAAGTAACATATATTTGAATCACAACAAAGTTCAACGAGTTCAAAGTCAGCCTCAATGCGGGTCAAATACTGCAACATTCTTGTTTATTATCAGCACTTCTAGGTTTAGCCAGATTAAGCAGTTCAATACTACACAAACCTGTGCACACACACAGCCATGAATGGATGAATATACACAAATGTAGAGGAAAAACGGATGAAAGATTGCCGGCCTTTCTATTTTTCTGTCTCTCTTTTATGCATGCATGGAAATGAAGCCCTAATGCAAAACAGGTGTGCCATCTCCACAAGGCCATTTATCCCTTTTAATCACCTCTCAGTTAAACTCAAATGAACTGGGAGGGGAATGAGGTGTCTCTGTTGCTCATTAAATATTAAAAAAGGTAAGGAATGAAGAATAGAGAAAACGATTAGCAAAATATTTGGGGAAAAAAAGAGGAAAAGTTGTCTGACAAAATATAAACAAAACAGAAATATGAATCATTCCAAACCAAGAAGTCTAACAGAGTAAATCTCCCCCTTTACAAAACTGCATTGGTGTCGCACCAGATAACCAGTTTTTCACACCAAAGCACAAAGAACTATATCTAATCTGACTGAATCCTAATGTGGGGGAGCTTTTCTGTGATTAAAAACATTTGTGAGGTGGCATCCATCTAAACCAGTCAGACATCATCTCCTCAGACCTATTTGTTGGTATGTCTGAGGTCTGCATTGATCTCATTCTACATACAGTGAAGGATTTTGGGTGAGAAGATGCATGGAGTAGTGCACATAATTGCTAGCCAGCAGTGCGTGGACAGTGGTGCACTCTAATACTCTGTAAACTCAGATCTAATCGAGTCATTTTTGGGCGTATTTATGTTTTCTCTGAACATAGCTTGTTTTTGTTTCCTGTTTCTACATGGTCGAAATTATCCAAATTTACTGTCAGACTACTCCCGAGGCTTCTGAGCTGAAAAGTGGGAGGAACATTTTTCAGGGAGTTGCTGCATCCTTAAAGAGATGCTCAACTGACCTCACCTACCCCCTATCCTTTACCCCTCTCCTCTCTCTCTTTTTATTTATACTTTTCTTGTTTTTGTATTTTCTTTTTATATCTTGGTTGAAAGATCAGCTAATTCAGCTAATGTAATTACTAAAGACAATGCTAGGGTTATCTTGTAAGTTATTAAATTAATTGAATAGAATTAACAAAGCCGAGTAATGGCTAAGTAAAATACGGGTGGATATAAACACTGCCACTGAACCAAAAGCAGAGTGGACACACAGGAGCTTTATCAGGTTGGAACATACACAACTCACAATGGAAGCCGGTGCCACCGTGTTTCTGTAGATGGATAAATAAGCAACCACATGCTGACCGAATCAACGAAAAGGTGGAAACTTGTATGTTCTTAACACACTCATTGGTTTGAATTTGCTTTTTCATATTACTTTTGCCACACACTTCGAGAAAAACAGAACCAATTTCTAATTTTCTTATTTGTTCATTTAGATAGTTTATACACAGTGTTTATATACGAGCATCAAACTGCCTTATGGGGAGGGAAAATTCCACTCCTACCTTTGAGGAGTTTGAGGAAGGGCTAAAATTATACTGAGATAAAAGAAACTCAACTAGAGGAAGTACTTCACATAAAAAGCAGCAATAAACTTCCCTAAAAAATTAAAAAGCTTCTGGTTATCACAGAGTGAGCTGCAGGAAAGTGTTTTATGCTGCTGACTGTATGGGCATGGAAGTGTGTGATGTTCACAGGGCATCTGTGATGGGGGTATGCACAAAAATATGCACTCCCATGTGTTCATGTGTTTCCTGATTCATCTTTGGCCTCAATTGAAATGGGAAATGTGAGTCAGATTCGTGTGCCTGTGTGGCGTACCTGTTCAAAATGCTGAACGGGAGGCTCCCTCCTGTGAAGCTGGAGCTGCTTGTCAATGTTGTCCTTCAGGCACTGACACACACGGCGCTTCTGGTCGGCTGAATAGGCTTCTAGGCTGAGCAGGCAATCACACTTCTAGAAACAGATAGAGGGAGAGAGAGTGAGAAACAAAAAGGGGTGGAGGAAAAGCGGGCAATTAGGCATCTCCTGTCAGAGAAATAAAGACAAAGCAGTGTCTCCTGATGCTTGAATGGAGAGAGGATTTAGGACAGAGTGCAGCATCACAAGGATGGATGTAAAAAATTCATAACTGGCAAAACTTATGTTTTTTGCACCATAATGAGATCTAAAGTGTCTGTGTGTGCGTGGGTGTGTATGTTTGATATGTGATTGCAGAAAGTAATCTCAAAGAGGGCAGTAATTAACAAAATAACTTGATTTATTTACTTTAATTTCAATCCAGTAAAATTAATAATGCATCAAATGTGTTAAACTCTGTTATAAAACTTCAGTCATTCAACATTTTGTATATCATCCTTTGCTAACATGTTAGTGACAGCCCCCTGCACCGTAAAATGCTAGCCTTAGGGAAATTGAATCTTGGCCAGTATCTACTTTAGGCAGAATTTGATATGCTGACAAACCAGTGCCGCGATGGCACAAATCAATACATCCCTAAGAAATATATGAGAGGGAACATCTGACAACTGGTACTAAACTGGTTAAATATTTGCAGAAGCTCATGGAAGAGCTATTTTCCCAAAGGCACAAAAATATTGCTGTGCCTTCTTCAAAACATTAGAAAAGCTCAGACTGTCTGATCACAAAGATATCCATTTTACATCTATTATGGATTAATGAGCCTTTTCTTTTTTCTGGCTGTGATTCGCTTCTTTTAACTAAATAAAAAAATCTTGTGTCGCAGATAAATAAATTAGTTTAAGAGTGAAAATCTAGGACAGAATCAGGGCAGAAAAACAGTTGGTGTTGAAATCTAGGCGTGTTTCAGTTCTGTCAGAAATGATGAAAGACAGAAAACTCACAAATATATAATGCAAAAGTACAATTTATGAATCTTTTATCCAATTCTTTTCTCTCATGAAATCATATATTATATCTTTGAGTAAAGCAACCAAATGAATCAGATGTGATTTATGAAGGGTTTTTGATTCCTTGACTTCACGTCTTCACCATGTCTCCCACCATACCAGCATCAGCACTAGCCGGGTAAAGATTTGATGATATGTTAAGTGATTTTTTTATTAGGTAGATTTTTTAAAATGTTTTTCTTTTGGTACTTTCTGTTAGACTCTATCTGCACTTCATTTGTAATTCCATTGTACGATGATATTTAGAATAATGTAAAGAATTTGTTTTCCAGAATGAATACATGCCAAATGTCAAATCATTTTTATACATTTCTTTAAAGTTGGATTTCTCAATCATACATTTCACTTTGGTTTTCTCCTTTGTCCTTTTGAATCGTTTCAATCTACCTTGGCTGCAGCGTTTCAGGCAGTGTCAGTGAAAAACTTGTTCTGACATTTTTGTCCATGAGTCAGGCTATAAATAGGGCTTTTCCACTTTGAGCAAGTCTTCAGAGATTGACTGAACTCTAACGAACTGGAGCAGCCTTTCCACACAAAACAATAAATAGTCATCACTAACTGTATTACTTTTAATAAGGATAGCAATGTGGCTTAATTCTTCAGCAACAGATGCATACTTTCAAATAAAGCCATCGTCTTTTTTCCTGCAATGGCCAAAAATGGCCTGTGCTTTCTGCCAAACTGACATGCTGGTCCAGTTGCAGACATGGACATGTTCACCTTGTAGTTCTACAGATTTGTTGCATTCCCAAGTCTGTTAACCACACAGCAATAGTTGGGAGACCTGGATATTTCCTGCCCTCTGAGGCACTGGAATCTTTTTTGCTTGCTAGAGTCTTGGTCATAAATATTGCAAAACCTTTGGTAGTTTGTGAAAGGACAGTTCACCAGCATATGCAAACAGCTTATTTTGATTGACCGTTAGAAGAGAGGCTGACCACATGGGAGGGACTGATGGACAGCCAACCTTATTTGCCTTACAATAGAAAAGTAGAAAAAAGGAGATGGAGAAATGTAAAAACTAAATGAAAAAAAGCTTGTGGGAATAGAAAATTCAACGAGAAAACAAAAACAAAAAATAAATGCATTAAAATAAAAACAGAGGAAAAATGACAAACTGTCAAATATATATATATATATTTTTATTTTAAAGAAAAGAAAGTAAAAAATTGAAATCAAGCGCAATCAGATTAGAAAAACTGAGGTTAGGTAAATGGATGAGATATTTTAAATAATGATATATTATACAAACTGGAAATTAAAAATAGTAAATTATATAATATATTTTTTATAATCAATTTTAAGAGTATTAGTTTATTTATCAAGCCATTTATATGTTTCTGTTTTTATTCAATTTTGTTACTTTCAGATCTCCATAACCAACTGACTTAAATCAATTTTCTACTTCTCCATAATGTCCAATGGTTTCACCGCAACCCAACAAAGCTTTTATCATATAATGATGCTTGTTAGTGCAAGAGAATCCCAACCCCTCCTTAGAGATGAATGCACAGAAAAATGGAAGGAAAGTACTCCACTTTCTGATTAAGCTAAATGTTCCCTGTTTCTTTGTTGCTCATGTGCTCTCTTATTATTTAGGATAAACATATAAGTCAAAACAAAAGATATTGCAATTCTGAAAGTGCAGCCTCATATGCAAAGTTCTTTCCGGGCGACTCACTAGTGTCTCTCAACAAAGAAAACAAAGGAGTTCAGGGTCCCACATGCAGAGATGCACCTGCACACTCTCACAAATACACCGCCCAGTCTCTTATTTACCCTACAGCACCAGTCTGAATTCATAAACACTCTTATTGTAGCTCCATATTTAGAAGATATGATGATTAAAAAATAAAAACAAGAAGACAACCAGCTGGGACATTGAGTCACTGAGAGGCGCAAGTCCCAGAGCTGAAGAGAGGCTTGCATCTTTAATCTTACAGAGGAAAAGTGTCTGTTTGCACAGTCTTAGTCTTCGTAGTGTAAATATGAAGCATGCAATGCTGAGCACACTTCAAACCACTTTCTGAAGCATGCACATTTAGTCCTGGGGATGACACTTAAGTTACTGTTAGCATGAATGATATGGAAGGTAATGCATTTCCTGTATCAATCAACTGTTCTCTGCTTGGGAAATACTGATCATTTGTTAGTCTCTAGTAATAAATGTCACATCAATGTCCATTTGTTGATTTTAACAATGCAACTATGGAAAAGAATGCTGTTTTGACTGTTAATTATTGTATTTGTCTGACATAGTGATTGGAAAAATGTTCCCTAATTAAGTGAGAAAGATTGCCGTTTACAGTCCATGAATCTGCTTTGTTTTCCATTTGAGAAAAACTAATGACCTCCTGTTAGAATACAAACCCATCTTTAACTCTACTTAAAGGAGTCATTGATGCACAATTAGTTTTGAATCTCCTTTGACGAGAAGATTCTTATTATTCTAAAAGCACAAACAGAAATTAAGCAGGATTGAGAGGGTTATGTTACGATAAAGATGCTGCACAAAAAACAAATTCAAAGATGTAATCTCAAATTATTTACCATCCACTAATTAAATAATACAACATAACCATACTACCCACACTTGGCCCTAAGCACATGTTCATTTAGGAACTTGCTTGTGTGTTTCTTCATTAAATTAATTCAAATAATCAGCCATGCGTGCAAAAATATTGACAGCTGCTGACACTACTTTCCCTTTCCTAGAACCACCATCTACAGATATCTAAATCCCGCTTCAGTTTTTTTGTGCGGTAATTCTGTTTATTTCTCTCATCTTTCAGGATAAGTTTTCAGCTGATGGAAACCTTACTGAAATCTCCCTGAATGTGGAAACAGATATTTGCTGGTGTTCATGCGATGGCGAAAAAGGTTCAGCGTTTCAGACTGTGGCTCCAGGAAGATACGACCCTTTGCCAGAACTATCTGTAACTTGCCGCTTTCACTAGCTGCATCGGGTCAAAAACACTGCGTTTTAATGGAATGATAGACTAACAATGTCATTCAGAAAATTATCTTAAGAACCACATTAACAAAAATGGCTCATGATTCCCTTATTTTAGCTCAAACATGAGTTCACCCAATTTATAAATCCACTCCTTGAGGTAAACACAAGAGCTAATGAAACAAAATTCAATGAATGGCCACTGGTCTGCAATGGAGTGGCTAAAAATACAGGCAGCATTTCCCCTTAATCAGATTGATTAAAGTGCTCCATGGTTGAAGCCCTCCCCCTGAGCCATCTGGCAGATGAGTTTTCAGTGTGTCTGCTGTCAACACAGCTCACCTAAACTGCCTCAGCGCAGGTTTGCATGGCTTCAGTGACAGCACGGCTGATCCTTCTGGCCTCGTCTTCTACCATGACAACTTCAGCTGACATTTTAGAACATGTATTGCTATGCTGTTGAGCGTCAAATGAAGGCGTGCGACGTAACATTTTATGGCTTCACATGTGCCAGGTTAGTGAAAAGCAAGCAACAGCTAAAAGTGCAAAAGCAAACTTAGCCTTGTGTTATATTTATACAAATGTCACCATAGAAGCATCTTCATGTTCTTTTCCTCTATCTGAATATCACTCCATTTTTAATTCACAGCAAAGTTAGCGATGTGGTAGTGAGCATTGTTGCACCTGGCAAAAATATCGGTTTCATGGATTTGCAGTTTATAGAGCTCATTGTTCCGAGAGGACAAATCATAATTACTTTGGTCATCTTGAAACCTTTCAAATGATGCCACCATGAACATCATCAGTTTTGAGTGATATGTCAACTGCGTCTCTGTATGTCAGAGCTATCATAGGCGGCAGCCTCTCCAGGCGGTGGCCGCACGTTGCTGAATGACAGCTGGGATCAAGCTCACACTGCAACTCTGCAAATTCTGACAAATGCCTGGAAAAATCTTGACTTTGGGTTTGCTGCCCATTTGATATTGGAACAGCTGTGATCACAGTTTCTGAAACGAAAGCTGTGCTGTCAGACATGACTGGCCTTAAAACAAGGGTGCATGTTTTCCCCAGTCTGACCTTGGGGGGTATAGTCATTGTACCCCCCAGGGACTGACATTTCTCATATCAGTGTCTGAATCTGAGTAGGCTAGAGAGTGATAACCTGAACCCAAATGGATGCTACAAACCACCTGTGAATTATATAGTGACAAATAATTTAAACATTTTAATTAAGGCTCTTTCTACAATGTAACATTTCTTGATTTTAGCTTTGAAAGAGACTCAGTTTGAGAGAAGAGGCTAAAAAGTGCTCAGGAAAGATAACATATTTAATATACAACACTGAAACAACGTGTTCTCCACTTTCTGGTATTCCCACACTCTTCGATCTATTTGTAGGTTGTCTGTCTGGTTTTCAGCTCTAAAACGTCTCTGAATTAAGTCCTTGGCACAAGCTATTTCCAATAGCCACCAGGGAGATGATAAACACATGGCAGAGCCCACGGGGTATTTTCTGAAGTGATGCACAGTTTCCAAAAACTTCTCTCTGTTTTTTTTTTTTTGCTTTTCAAGCTGTTTCAGTGTTTCACATTTCTCCCATCATAACCAGGTCAGTCAATTAATGTTTTGATAGAGCTTCGTTCTCCTTTTCAGATGACTGGAGTATTGCAACAATTACACAAATATAAATGCAGCTGATTTTTAGTTGATGCCTTGCTATGAATAGGTTTGATAATAATAATCACCTTTGCACCAAGTAGCATTAAGTTTTACAATAAATTCTGTTCAAATATCGCCATTTACATTGGAAAATGAATGGCTGACTGAATACTGAATAGTTTGTTCTAAACAATTTCCTATAAGCTTATAAACCAACTGCAGATGACCATTTTCTATGCACCTGGTGGAATAAGGAGAGTTTAGGAGAACGCTATGGGAATACTCTGATATATAAGAGCAATCATTTTACTCAGAGGGATGTCTTTAAGTGATTAGATTTAGAAATATAGCCACGCAGTCCTACCAATCTGTGTTGGCATATTAAATCACGCAAAAAGCAAAGCACACTCTATATTGAGCATCAGATGGTTGGAAGAGGGTACATCTCAGATCAATTAGGCCCGTGAGATACTGGTCCTGCCTTGGCCCTGTTATAAATGGCTGCCATAAAGCAGGTATTTTGCTGACAAGTGTCCCCGGGTGCAAATCATTTATTCTGTGAGATATCGTATAACAGCTAGCGTGTCATGCAGTCACCTGCAAGCATGTGAACCTGACTGAAGATGTACTTCTTTACATATTGGGAATTTTGGGGTTTCTGTAATTAACTTCAGAGTAGGGTCTGACCTGCTCTGTTTGGAAAGCGCTGTGAGACAACTGTTGTTGTGATGTGGCGCTATATAAATAAAATTGAATTAAATTGAATTGAATATTCAAACATCAAAACCTCATCTGGAAAAACATCAAACAAGAAACTGAAGAACAGTGAAAATTTGCTGTTTCTGAAACTTTACTAGAGAATGATTTTGCACACACTGAACTCAGAACGGTGACCTTTTGGTTAACGGGCCTCTCGCAAAAATACTATTTGTATGCACAGCACTATCCTTTGTTAGCCTGATGACACAGCACCCTTGCTGTTCCACAGACTGCACACGAGCCATCACACTGTGATTTCACCTAGTTTGGCAGAGCATCTGCCTATCTCATCTTCATTCAATCATCACATCTCCAGCTGTATGATCGATAATAATAAAGCTAATTTATATTTATAAGACAATAACTGATAAGTAAATATCAAATATGATTTGCATGACTGATTACAGGGAGAAATGTTTCATACTTGACGTCTTAAGATTTGATATATGATATAAATGTATGCACTGTTTTGGTAAGTAGAGGTTAGTCTTGATTTTAGTGCCATTAGTGAGGACTCCATTTTGCCAATTGGATGCCATTGCCAATTGCTAGGAAACTGGCATAAGACTAACCAGTCAGTTAATGGAGCTCTCAGATTTCAGTTGTGGAAGAACACATTAACACCCATTCCTGGAACTACCCATTACGTAATGTAAATCTCAAAATTCCTTCTTGTTTGCCCCAGAAAACCACAAAGCCAGTTTTATAAATTGCAATCTCATCCAAGTCATGTAAGCCTTCAACTTGAGCTCACACGTTTTGCAAAAACACAGGGGCTACAGAAAAAGTCAATTTTGCTCCGACCGTTCACAGAAAAGGCAACAATGATTTTTTACTCATTGTCCTTAAACATGACATTTCTACTCTTCTGTTTAACATAGCAGAAGAACACATGGAGAAGCATACATTTTTATATCTCTAAACCCTACTACTCTTACTCTGAGACTTACATCTCCCCCATCTGATAGCAGGTGCTGCTGGAGAGAGCTCGCCTCCCTGACGAACCGTCTCTTAGGCCCAACTCGGTCAGCCAGGTTTCCCATTATCACTCTGACCCAGATGGACTTGACTGGTCAATAATCACCTAGGCTGTCTCCGTTCACTATACGTTTTCCCTTTTACCTACACTACGCTCTCTTTCTTCCTCTCCTCCTGCGTCACTGACATACTTACACACACCCAACAGACACTGGACTTTCCAGACTCATAATTGCAGCCACCCCCATCCCTCCACACACAAACACACACACACACACACACACAGACGCAACCTCACTTCTTTCACATTTAAATCTGGGTTAGATCAGTGCCATTCTGAGCCAGTGCTAAAATAAGATGACCTCCAGCTATGGAGGAGAAGGGCAGAAGCAGACAAAAGGAGGAGATGTCGGTAGAGATAGAGAGCTTATGAGAAGAAGACTTAAACTGTTTACAACTTCAGGGGAAGTTTTGTTTAATGCAGTATTAGAGGTGAAATATTATTTCACCTCAGACTGAGGTAAATCTTTATTATAGTCTCATTAAAATAAAAATATAGCACGTTATAAATTATCTTTGGTAGTTTATCTGCTAAAATCGATATCTGTGTGAGAGTCAAGCCTCTTATGCTTTTATACAGTCAGCTTCGAGATATTTGCAAAAACGTTTACATTCCCATTTCAGGAAAATGTTGGAGACTACATAAAAGGTAAAAATTTCTAACTATTAGAAAGTAAATTTATTAAAAAATACACAATGAAACATCGAATGTTTACATTTTGATATTTTACTTTTTGACCTTGAAAATGATAGCAGAAAACACTTTCCTTTCACAGGATTCAAAATGGATCCAAAATTTAATTAGCTTAATTCGCAAGAGATCAATTATGTGACCTTCTTTAACAGGTAGAGCCTCTCAGAATAAAGTTGAGTTGGATGTTTCAGCAAATCAACAAAAAGGTGTCCACAAATTGAGCAGCGGTCTCAGAATAATGACAAAGGTGTCAATCCACCATCTACAGTACACATTATTAAAAGTTGCGGAGAATGTGGAGACACCTTGGTGATCAGTGTTAATGGTCTAAAAGCCATACTGAATGCCTGTGATCTTTTGAGCCTGAAACCTCATTAAAAACAGACAAGATTCAATAATGAAAATCATTGCATGGGCTAGAGAACACTTCCAGAATGAATAGTTTGTGAAATCACTGATAGGTGATTGTCCCAAGTACAAATGCAGTTTAAAGTGCTATCGTGCAAAAAAGCTCATTTAAAATGGACTGAGGCAAAATGGAAACAGTTCTGCCAGTATCTCTAATGGGAGTGCATTAGAGCCTATGGAACTGATCAATGCTGAGATGTACCTACCGGTTTAAGATCAAAGTTTCAGTCCGTTCAGATCAGACCATTTTCGGGGGAAGGTCTTTCATTTTTCAGCAAGCCAATCCTAGACCACCTATTGCATCTATTACAACACCATGCCGGGTAGAGGAGTCTGCCTGATAGAGTGGCTTCCTTGAAATTGTAAACCTGTAGAGCTGCTTTAATCCTCAACCAGACAAGAGTAGGAGCATGTTCATCTCCCACTGTTTCAGAAACCGGCGTTTAGTTACAAGATAATTCAAATGAAAGAATGATGCTCTACAACAACATACACAACACAACTATTTTAAAGAAACAGTATGTTCCTCCATGAAAATAAAAACGATTTCATCATTTAAAATTAGTAGGAAAACATCTTATTTAAAATATTTATATATATTTAAAATTAATTGACTTGTTAGATTTACATTTCATTGTATTCCAACTTTTTGGGTTTATGCGTCACTTGGCCTTGTTGTAGTTCCACTTTGTTGCAGTTCTAACTGTGTATCTATTAACAGAACTGGGGCCAGATGTTCCCCAGGAATGTTTAACTAAATCATACATCTCTGTTTTCTTTTCCTCCGCCTTTGTTAGTGTATGGACATATGTGACCTTTGCCCAAACTAGCCAGAAAGAGCAACTCAATTAGATACCACAATTTTACACACACCTCACATTTGACTCAAGACAAACGCACACATCTGCAAAAGCAAAGACGGTGAGGATCCCCCAGTCGGTTTCTGTCTTCTTTGATCATCAGAGCTCAACAGACTAGCTATCTAAAAGGTCTCTCTTGATTTCCCTCGTTCCCTGTGTTCATCCCCTCGCTCTGTCCAACATCCCGCCTCTGAAAACACCAGAGGTAAAGCCGCCCTGGAAAGTCTGTCATCACCAGGGGGGAAATGTGAACTACTGCAGTTTAGCAGCTGCATAAAAACAAAATGCCCTCATCAATTAGTTGATCCTTTCCTTTCATAGATGACACAGCATAAAAGAAAAATGGCTTGTGAGAAATGTCATAAATCATTCTCGCTTGTATTTCCAGCAGATCCTGCAGTAGGAGTGAGCAGTATGCTGTTTTTTATTGTGACTACTGTTTGCTCCCTCAGGTATGATATGAACTGCTGATGGGTGTATCAGCTGTAATAGATAAATGCAGACTCTGTGCCTGTGTTTGTCTGTTTGTTAGTGTCTTGGGGCATCTGACAGGGGGGTGGCAGTATAAGGATAAAGGAGGCTTGTACTATTTCTCTGTATCTCTCTGCATATAGTCATGGTGCATGCTTCAGGAGGGCTTATGGGAGGCTTTCTCAGATCACTGTTTTGCTTTTAGAGAAAGAGGTCTTGTCTGGCCTATGCTGTCAAACTACATCCACTCCAATAACTCGAGTGTCATATGTTAATGGACAGCATTTAGACAGTTAAGAATACCTCATAGAGTAACTCTAAAATATAAATAGAAAATAATGTAATGTTGTAATACAACTAAGAAAGATTCTTTGTTGCACAGCCCAAGAGCTTATGCTATGACTGCTGAAATGTTTCTTACTTACTCATAGTGACACTCTCTCTCTCCAAAGCCGTCTTACATTTCTATTTATACATGATGCCTAATTGGATAGACTGAATAATATTGAAGTCTTTTTTTCTTCCATACTTCTAGCTTCGGGGACAGATACCGGCCCCTCTCATTCAGTCTGGAATTTCAGAAAAAAGGGCTTTTAAAAGATTCATAAGCTTCTAATGAGGTTGTGCAGCACATTTCAAAGCAAAAAAGAGTACGACAATGTTGGTGTGTGTGGGTCTGCATGAGACGGGATTTGGGGTTTATGCATTGTATCAGTACCGTGAAAATATTAACAATATGAGGAGTTAGCGGCTGAAACAAACATCAGATCAACCACTGTGGTGGGGTGCTTTGTTAATTTTTTTTAAAGGAGATAATTCCCTTAGTTTACATTATAAACCACTTCTCAGATAATCAACATTCATTTTAATGGAAGAGTTTTGAAAAGAAAACTGAAAAACTGAAGAGGAGCTACTTTGACACCTTAACCAGAGGAGTCAGATCGAAGTTCCAATGTGTTAATCCAACATCTCAGAAGGAGCTTTAAATACACACACATATAAACATAATGGACATGTACATACCTTGACTAAAGATTGGCTGCTGTAATTTTTCAACTGTTTTACTAGTTAAGACTGTTTTTGGAATAGTGTTAGGAAAGTTACTCGTCAGCATCTTAGATAAAAGCTTTACAGCCATAGATTAAATGGGTATAAAGCTTGAAACCTTCAGAGAACTTTTACATCTTCCTTCTTGTTAGGATAATTATTGAATGTTCCCCTCATGAAGCTGGTATTCAGAACCCAAACATGCCCTCCTCCTCCTCGCGTTATGTTCAATTTTGAGAGATTAGATAGCTCTGAAATTAAATGTAACCCAAAGAAATGAAAAGAACTTTAGCTCAAGGCTCATTCTTTAGCTGAACTTATTTTAGCTGGATTAATTATAGATAGAAACAATAAACTGTAACATCATAGCTGTCAGTACAAAACTAATAGAAATTCAATTTCAGACTAAATAGTTTTAGAAACAGGAGAGTAAACAGGTTGCTTTGATTATTTCAGATACACTAAATGAAAAGAAAAATCAGTTTCTTTTCCAATTTTGTAATAGTGAATATTATCATCTTAATATTCATATTCAGCAGATTCATTAACTTTCACTAACTTCATTAGCTTTTTAACTTTGGGGAAATTAGAGTGTTAGACATTTTAAGAAACTGCCTCAGTTTTCATTAGAAATTTTCAGTCAAATAATCAAACTGAATTACAGACTTACATACAGAATTAGTCACTATTCATTGTGCTATTTGTCATTTTAATTTCTTTTACCTCTTTTTCAGAATTTGATAATGAAGTAAGACAGCTCTGGCTGTGTCTGTCTGTTAATACTTCAAATTAGTTTTAAATCACTTTGCAACAAAGGTTTTCACTGCTTGTAGTTAAAAATGAAAAAAAAGGAAAAAGGTAACTTAGACCTTTGCTTTGACATTTGTAACCTCCCTAGAGATACAAATAAGTACATAAGAAAGAACAAACGAGAGGACTTCAATCTGCAGATGACCCAATTCAAAAATCAAAGCAGAATCAGCTCAGGATTGTTTTCTGAGTTGATTGCTAAAGGTTCAGATGTTCTGAAGTGTGTATGTATAATGTTTGTTAAAATGATTTTGTTCTATATTTTCACAATATGATATCTATATAATGTTTTAAACTGTATTATATAAAAACCCACCCAAAAAATAAAAAACAGAAAAAAGCATTGTCCCTGCAAGCATTGTACCTTCAGTCTCTCCCTGTTCTCTTGTTCAGACCCTGTCTATTCACGATGCAAAGAGTAGGCTAAATGCTGTATTTAAGGCCTCAGAATAACTGTCCATGAAAAAATAAGGCAACATCATTGATCTGCATAACAATGGGGGCTTTTAAGATCGTTACAGCTGGATATAAACAACAGCAAACATGCGTCTGAAAAATGTTCGGAGGATCTGGAGGCGAAGGATGTAAATGTTAATGAAATCTGAAGTTTCATCTCCCTTCTGCTGATGTTTCAGGTTCAGAAAAAGGAAAAACATGAAATCAAATGGACACGAGGAGTATGGAAAGAATTGGGGGGGCATGTTTGAAAAGGGCAGAGAATGAGTAGATACCAGCATTTGCATTTGAAATCCATGTAAAAATACAGATCGGCTGAGAGTTTTCAGATGAAAAAAACAGGCCAACCAACTCCAAAATTGATAGGTTTTCTTAGAACAAGTGCCATTTGAATACATCGTTGTCTTCATTTGTGTCTGCTACTCAGACTCAGTCTCCTGCATCCTGCTGTTTGAGTGCAAAAGATATTACTTTTCACTTATTTGAAAATGACTGTCTAAACATCATAATGACTATTGAGAGTGGGGGAACAGATATTCATGCAAAATCCCACAGATTTTTGTGAGTGATTTTCTTCAGCGTATTATGATAAGAAGCACTGAGTCAAATAGCCGACCAGTTCATAATGTTTTAGGAATAAATTAAAGAAGCCAGGGCTGGCATTTGACATCTGACAACACCTTTAAACCTATATTGGCCTAAAAGCTCTGGAAGTGGTACAGTTAATCGAGTTTACAATTTAAACGGATTACATTTTTCATACATTTTAGGATGCGTTACATTACTGAATGTGCAGGTTTTTATCATCCTGATGGCTTCAGAATACATTACAGTGCATAAATATTATGTGAGTTTATATTTCAACGATTAGAGTAAAGAGAAAAAAATGTGAAAATTCAGTGAAAGACTGAGGTCAAGGAAACAAACACAGAGAAAAAACATTTTCATTAGTTGTTTCTGCTAATCCTTGAGTCTTCCCAGTAATGTGACCTTCACCAGATTTTTGTTGCCCCTCTGGCTCATAGGCAAAATAAGATGTGCACATTAGACCCTAGTTTACACTCTTTTTCAGTCTCTTTTTCTCCTCATTTATCCACCACAAACAGCCCTTTTTCTTACCTCTGTCATGTGGATAAGGTAGAATCTCAGCTCCTCAGAATAATCTGCAAGACAAAATAAAGAGGAGAATCATATTTTTCCCAATTTTTCTTTGGAACCCATTTCACTTTTTCCCCTCCCTCATCAGCCCTGCTGATTTCAGATTACAATTCTGCCAAAAAATAATTGTATTGATGGAAAACTTGTAATGTAGGTCAGCCTTATACACATCCTCCGATAACTCACAGAAAAAGCACTTTGGGAGACAGGCATGTGCGCCTGGAGTCAAGATAAATGGCTTTGATGAGCTCTAAGTGTACACTCACTTAACACTCATTACTTGTGGTAATGTTTATGACTGTATCCTGCAGTACACAAATGTCAGTCTATGGATTTTTTGGTCCATAAGTTCATCTTTAAACTGCATGTAAGTTGTTGTGCCACCTTAGGTATTGATTATATCACATATTTATAGTGGTTTCATTTTGATAGGATTATTTATGTTTATATTAAGAGTAGGAAATGTAGGTCTTAGCACAACCTAAAGATTCCCTAAAAGTCTGTGGTGGCCAGTCCAGGTGGAGATTTACTTAATTTTCATACATTTTCCATTTTGACCAGCCAGCGCATCATCCTTCTATGGTCTTTGAAACTGCATGCCACAAATAGACCTTTGAGGTGCAAACAGGTTATTGTTCTTGTTTTTCTGTGAATTACGTGAAGCTCTTATGGGTGCTTTGTGTCTTGACTCTACCTAAAAGCTGTTGGAGTGCTCAAAGTTTGCAGAGTCAGAAGCTTCTTCTGTTTCGTCTACCGCAGTAAGTGGCTCAGTGTGAAATAATTCATAAAACACATCCACTCAAAAACCACAATGACATTTTGAGGCTTGAAATGTAAAACATTGAAGTGAGTTTTTTCAATCCAACCAGAAAAAGTTGTTTTCAAAGTCGCCCTTCTGGGGGTAAGATGCTAACTACACACAAAAACTAAAGAACTACCGTAATTCATTCATTTCCTTTAAGCACTGAGTCCCAGCACATTTTATATACCACTCCCAGCTGTCATTGGGCCATGGGTGGGGTACACCATGGATAGGTCTACCACTGGGCCACACAGAGAGACAGAAAATCATGCACAACCACACTCTGGCAACCACCACCATCCCTTTTCATTTTACGTCCATCATACTGAATCGTTTTGTGTGAGTGAGTAGCAACCATCTTGAAACATCTTTTGGGACCAGAAAAAGGTGATGCTAAATGCAGCTGATCTGTACATAGAAACAAATCAAACACATAAGTACTGCAGGTTTTCAAGCTAGATCGTGAGTATGAAGAGTGCTAAAAAAAAAGAACAGGAAAGGCACAACAGCCTTTCTTCAGCACTGCAGCACTCTTTACTTTTTAATGTCACAGTGCTTTCAGGAATGTGCCTCAAACTAGGCTAAATCTGCACAACCAAGCTCTCTATTTAGACATTTAAGTTAACAAGAAAAAAGCCAGGAAACTCAAACTGAATTTGTTTAACCTGCTAAAATTGTAACTATCCAGTTTGGCGATTTAGAATTATAAGCATATAAGTAAAATAATTCTTACGTTTCATGGAAAAATCAAAGAATAGTCGAGGGAATACAAAAATGTCGGCCAGTGATGCTTCATTTGAGCTATACCTGACTATTAGTCGTTTGGACGACGTATTTCTCCATTCACATGAGCAGAGGCAATAAATAGTTTAAAATTGTAAAGCCATGTGGAACACATTGAGACCAATACCCCTTTCAGATAGGTTTAGATAGGTACAACATATCTCTTGTGAAATGTGACGCTAATAGCAACAATATTCATGACCAACAGCAGAGGCCACTGTTGGATAATTCTCTAATTTTCAAACAGCAGCAATCTAAATTCTTGTACTTAAAGCTTTGTGAGTATTACTATTATATTGTAAGTATTCTCTTTTTTTTACATTTTGTGTAGTGCAAGTATTTTCTGGTGCATTCCCCCTCAGAAGTAAGACTTTCTCAATAGTTTTGTCATGCTGATTCAAGATGAGCTAAATTTATTTATTGTAAGAAAAAAAGTAACATATGTACTTATGGTCCTTTAGTTTTTGACATTTTATGCCAGTATCTTTGTTTCCCACACTCCTCAAGCTAGTTTGGGGTGTTAGGAACTCAGGAAAGCCCCCTTTTTGAACTTGTAGTGTGTGACCACATGCGTGTACACACACACCAAATCGCCAAACACGCCCTCGCTGAAACAAACACAATCTGGCGCCTCTTTCCTGAGTGACGCTGCTGAAGCAGAATAACAATGACAGGCAGCAGGGTGGAGGTGGAGTTGTGTGTCAGTGTGAGTCCACGCAGACACAACGTTTTGGGAAGCTGATCGTTCGGGTGTAGGATGGAGGTCAGAGGGGGCCCAGAGGTGATCAGCACTATGTGCAAACATCCCAGTAGCTTATCCGTGTGTCACGTTTTAAAACATGAAATGCTGACATTCTTTAGACGTTTACTTTTCCCCCCAACACATTATTCACAGAAACAAGTTTTTTTATATTATCCCATAGCGGTAGTTAACTTCCTTTTTCATATTTCTGTTTGTGCAAAATAAGTCCAAGGACTTGTAGCTCTCCACAGTGTTGAGTTACAAGTCCGGGACTGAGCAAAAGCAGAAGTTTTATTTGGAAATACATAAATAAGTACAGATCTACCAGAATTTTGCTTAGTTAGCCCTCCTAAGGGACAGTTGTAGAAAAACAAATTCAAAAAGTAAAAACAATGAGAGTGCAAATATTTTACAGAAGAAGATTTAAGCATTTTATCTTCATTTTTTGATGAAAAAACTTACTAAAAAGCAGGTTAGCACTTAACAAATACATTCTGCTAGAATACTAAAGCTGAACTATATGTGTCACCTGTCCTTTCTTAATAGAATCTGTCAGTATGCCATAATTTAAATGAGTTGACTAGGCTGTTATTTAAGTTGTTTGAGTAAACGGTTTCTACTGGAAATTGTGCATCAGACTACTTTTATGTTTTTGTTTCTATTTTGAAACTGTTTATCAAAAATAGTACATTTGCAGATAGATCACTTGATTTAAAGGTTTTTAAAAATTACGGCTTTTTTTACACAGCGGTGTAGATTAGATGGACGTCTGAGGTTAGATTTACCCTGAGAGCATGAGTCTAGTAGTGAGTTGAGAAAATCATACTCTACTAATTAAGAAAAGTATTGCTTAATCAAACATTTTATCAGTTTCAGAGGCTCAATTGTCTCCCTCTAAACCACACTCCAGTTCCTTTAGAGCAAAAAAAACCTTCCCTGACCCCCAACCCCGATACCTGCAGAAGTGAAACTAAACTTTAGCCCACTCATCTGTCACCTCCACCCATCATACAGTTTAAATAGCGTGAAACTCATGTATCACTTTATATCTTGATAAGCATGCTTAACCGATCTGTGGCAGACAGTTAGAGCAAGCTGCTTCTCAACAAGCTTTTTTTCTTTGGTCCAACAGTACCAACTCTGTCCTGGCGGTGCACTTTTCACGCCTCCAGACCCTAGACCCCCCGTTTCTGCCATCTGTCACCAAACTAAACACCTATATTTACAGTTTGTCTTATTTATTTGATTTCCCTGCACTCTGCGTGGCCAAGCTATTCTCTCCATAGTGCCAACGGAGATGGCTGTTTACAACGAGGTGAAATAAGAGGACAAAGTAACAGGAAATTGGGCACTCATTCCATAAATATCCGTTGGACAAGCTCAACAGAAAGTACCAACCAACCACAGTGCTGTGTGTTTATTTCTGGCCGTGCAGTGTGTGTTTCCATTTCTTTTTTTGTGCCGAACTGGTTGAGTTCAAATGGGCTTTCACACGGTTACATAAAGATATGATTGGTTTAAGATAGGCATGATTTACACATTGAAACTTTAGTTGTGTTTTCTTTTGTTTTTTTGCACATGAACAGACTCTTAAACAGCAAACACACAACTTTTACTGAGGATTCCCTCAACATCTCAAATATGTCAGAACAACAACTCCTGACTTACCATCCTGGAGCCGCAAGTGTCGGAGGTACAGGGGGCTCTGAAGGACATTACACCTGCCCGGCTCATTTTCTCTTGTCACAAGCATCAGATCATTGTAGACAAAAACTGTGACCTGAAAAGAAATTGAAAACAAGAGATACAGGTTTTGAATTGATAAAGGGCAAAAGACTGTGAGCGGGATATAGGGCAACGGCAGGTGGTGTACCATGGTCTCATTGTGGCTTTACACTTTAAGAATATTTGCCAACATCCATTACATCATTACATTATATATATAATATATATATATATATATATAATAGTACTTTTGCACTTTTGCTTTCAGGGGTTTGTTTTCACAGTATTTTCAACAATGGTAAATGAGAAAAAGTCAACCAGAGAAGTTTAATATTAACATGTAAGAAAAGAAAAATCCAGCAAGAGGACAATGAATAGCATGTTTTGGTGACATTATTCTAAATACACACACACAAGCAAGAGTTATCATTCTTGATGTGCAATGTTTCTAGACAATGCCTTTGCTCTGGTGGCTTCCTCTGAAGATTGAGATAACACAGAAGGTATTTCAGCTCAAGCCAGTGTGTGGTTAACTTGTTGTGTAGTTGTGCGCGTGTGTGTGCGAGCGTGCATACGTCTGTGTGTTTGTGTGTCTGTGTGTGTGTGTGTGTGTGTGTGTGTGTGTGTGTGTGTGTGTGTGTGT
>JABUIW010000124.1:7748898-7840695 GCA_013363375.1 Menidia beryllina | reverse complement strand
GATGTGTGAAATGGCAAAGTTGTAAGTCTAAACTTGAAAGGTGAGAGGAGAGAAAGGGAAACATATTTCTTAATTGCAAACTCCAAAGAGCCTCAGATCTTCTTAGATAACTTTAATTTAGAAAGGTGTTCAATTCCTCACCTGACTGGGATTGCACTTTGGACACCGCTGTCCAAAGCACACTGATAATCCCCACAGTGACCCACAGTGGTTGTTTGACAACTTTAAGATGTCCAAATGCACAACAGCCTGTCCCACAGGACAGTTCTGACAACCATTGCATTGGAAATCACATCATCCACTGTGGGATCATATATCTTTATGTAATATCATTTATATAATCATTATATAATATGCTGCTAATTTTAAAAAATCCTGTCAGGATAAGCAGCGCAGTGAAACACCATCCCAACTGTGAAGCTCACTATCTCTGACCTACCTGAACAAAGATGGGAAAGATGAGGACCTTGGGTGCCACTTTGACGTATCCATAGTTGGCATGCGGCGTGTGGGAGCGGACGATGGTGCAGTTCTGGTAGTTGGCAAAATTAGCACTTTGGGGCTGGTAACTGCTGACACCAGCGTTGGGAGAAGTGGACGATCCCTTTGACGTTTTGGAGTTGTTCGAGCGGCGGAGGAAGCCGGTACGGCTGGAGAAGCCACTGCCACTGCTGCCACCACCACCGCCAACGCCCCCAGAAAAAGCTCCACCACTACCAGCGTTCTGAGGCTGGGAAGCAGAGGTCTGTCGTGTTGGATATAATCTGCTGAAACCTGCAGCTGTAAAACAATACAAGACAACAAAATGAACACTTTTTGGGAGGAAATAAATTATGACAAAGCACAAAAATGTAGCCAATAAGCAGTAAGCGTAGCTTTGGACAGGGACTGCTGCCAGGGATATACAGTAAGTATCACAACAACAGACTGAGATTATAATGGAATGCACAACATGACCCGTGGATAGCCTTTAGAAAAATAATGATTTTACAGCAAACTGAAATCCTTTTATTTAAAAAATCACTTTCCTTATATTTTGCAAAAAGTTCCCCCATGTTCTATGAATTAATAATAATAATACAATAAATAGGAAGAAGAAAACTGAAAGTAATACTGAATTTCCTCCAAGCTCATTTAAAGCCAAAGCCAACACTGGTGTGTAAAGATATAAAGAAAACACATTGCACACGTCTTACCTAATGTTCCCTGATTGTCCTGATAAACAGGCCTCAGGATCTGAAATCAGAGTGGTATGACAGGACACTGAGTTGACATGTTTCAGCAAAAATGAAAACAAACTATTTGTGAAGAGCAAAGCCAAAAGTATTTTTTTCTATATGACACATAGGTCATTTCAATAACACTACACATGAAAAAATTACTTAAATGGACATTCTATGATCGTGTGAATGATACAAAAAATATCTAGGAGCTAATCAACTGCAACAAGCAAGACACCTTCATAACAAAAGTGGATAATTGGAGGATAACGCTTGGTTTGATGTTCGGTACTAATGTCTACAATTACACAGCCTCTTCCATGACATGCAATCTGAGGTTTACTATATCTGAATTTCACACCAGAGTTGGATTCTCCCTGTCATGACTCTACAAAGAGGGAGCAAACATAAAATGCTGCCATCAAATTTTGCTCATATTAGTTTTGCGAGTGGAGTGAGATGATGCTCAAAACATATCTTCATTGCTGCTTTTTTTTTCTACCAGCTTATGAGGATAGGAGGATTCTGCCTGGTGTTTTCTTTGTTTCTGTCGGTGTTGTGTCGGTGTGAGACACCACAAACATGACCTATTTCTGCTGGGCTTTATTATATTTAGTGCTGCCAAAACAAAATCTCCCCAAATTCCTTGGTCTCTTTAGTTGGAGATAGAAGATAATTGAATGGGAAGTTTTGTTGCCCGTGGCGTGCATCGCTTTCTCTTGGGGCTATACAGTGTTTCTTTAAATACGGAGTCAGAGTCACCTAACATCAAACAGATCTTATGCTTCCAACTGCTCCAAACACATCTTTTTCTGAGGACTTTGTCCTTTAAATGAACCTAAAGCAGAAAAGCACACAGATGAAGGTGCTGCATGAGCAAGAGGCATGCATGACACACAAACACACACACACACACACATACACACACAAGTCACAGACGGACTCATGAGCAAAGGCATGAGTAGGTTAGAAAGCTTAACCCTTTAATGCCCTAGCTGAGAAAAGCAGAGGAACAATATTTGCTTTTCTTTGTTTCTTTGAGGAACTATTAATAAGAACTAGCGATTTCTTTGAGAAAATTTGTTGAGAAAACAAATGATAGCAAAAGACATTAAAGGCTTAATTCCACTATCAACCACCCATCTGACATCAAGCGGCTTTGGTTAGATGGAGCTCTTTCATATGTGCTGAACTGCTGCTAATACACAGCTGCAGGGTCTTAAAACAAATCCTTTATCATTTGGTTCAACATCTTTGCTACCCTGTGTCAGTTCACAGGTTAGTAATGTGTTATTAAAGGATTGTTAGCTTAGGAATTCAGATCAGTCTTTTTGATTTAAAGACCTTTATTTTATTTTTATCATTAATCTTTTTTATTCAAATACAAGGCAAATATAGGTATGTGCTGTATAAAATGCAACATACATGCTGCACATGTACATGCATGTTATACCAGAAATACAATATGTGCATAGGATCATTGCTGGAGTGTGTGGTGTTCTATAATGAATTCAGTTTCTTTATCAAATGACAAAACCACTTTTTTTAAGTAGTTATATATCATTCCTGACACAGGTAATGTATCTATATCAATGTGAACAATGCCGTACATTAGCTTTGTTTCCTGTTAGGAACTGTGTTTTGTTGGTAGAACGCAATGAAATAAGTACTGCCAAAGCGTCACATATAAACAAAAAAAGTATATAATGTATATCAGAGGCTACATCTTATATTCTATGGTGTCCAGACTTATACTCCAAATCTACAAAACAACTGAACTATATTTGCTAAATGTGATGTGTTGAAAACATGCACAAATCATGAGACGGCAGTAAGGAAAATGGCACGGACACACTAAACATACAGTCCATCTATCTATCAGCACCAGGAATGAAAGGTAAGGAAACATATCTAGGATGAGCCACCATATGACCATGGTGAGGGTGAGGAGGACGGAGAAGATGATGAAGATGCAGCCCTCCACCAGTCTGTGGTACCTGGCTTCCAGGGTTGATAGGCGCCAGGATGATGTAGTTGTCCCCGTTGGATGCCTTCACCCTGGTTCCCTTCAGTGTTGCAGACGGAGGGTGATGAAGGAGACGTGTTTTCCCATCCAGCTCCTCAGCTGAGCCTCCCTGTGCCCCCCATGCCAGGGTGCCCCTGCCTAGGCCAACACTGCTGCCAGCATCAGACCCGTTAACCAGGAGTCGACGGGCTGCGGTGGCGCGGTGGTGGGCTGGCAGGGGCGGCACGGCCGGGGGAACTTTGCTTGTGCCAACATCAGGTGCACGCCTGCGGGTAGGGGGCGAAGGGGCATCGTAGTTTGAGGTGGGGGGTTTGTAGGAGGGACGATGGATGAGGCCCTCAAAGGAAGGTTTAGCTGAGGGGCCAGTACGCCACACCACCACTGTGATTTCATTGGCACTGTTTCTACAGGAAAACAGAAACAATTCCAGCACAAGGAAAATAAAGTGAGAACATTTTCTTCAGAAGATTAGATTAGAATTAGCCATACAAACTTTACTCATCTGTAACTTGATGAATTCTATTGCTTATTTGACAATGTGTATGTTTTAACTTTATGACTGATGTAAACCAATGGACAAAAAATGCACTTCGCACTAAGTCTGTAAAAAAAAAAAGGTTTAAGTGCTTTGAAGTAAAGCGTAATAACACCTCTGGCCACTGGAGGCTGATTGTGGAACCCAACCCAGAGGTATTTTTGGTTGGCAAGCAAGAGTTAACTTACAATTGACTTTCCATCCACAGCTGGTATATATACTGTAGCAACTCAATTGTGATGGTTTTACCTCTAAGACTGTAGACTGCTTTGATAAGTTCCCATTATCTCTCACAAATGTTGAACGCGCACATGACATGGTTGAAAATTAGGGATATAAAGTGCACAAATATTCTCCAGTTTGTTGGAATCCCTACCTTATCGCATGGGCCAAGTCCACACATTTCCACTGCTCCACAGGCTGACCATTTAACTGCAAGAGAGTGTCCAGCTGCTGCAGACCAGCTTGATCTGCTGGACCCCCTGGCAGAGACAGGCATTTCAAATCATTACACACTCTCAAACGACATTGGTGATGTTTACCTTTGAGCAGCAGAATAGCATGTTGACGCATGTGCAAACATTACACTGAAATGGAATAATGATAAATCAATGGTCCATCAATCTGTCATCTTCCCATAAAGTAATCAGTGAATGTTTGGTTGATTTCAGTTTACAATTTCAGCCACTAGAAGTCACTAAATGCAGCAAACTTTTTTATTTTTTGTGTCGCAGTAGTGAGAACCAGCCATTCCTGGCGACCAAGCAATACTGAGTTTTATGTGCACTGACATGGACATGCAAAACTTGCCTGGATCAACAGCTTGTACCCTCACAGGGGAATCCGAGCAGATGGTGAATCCATATCCATCCTTTCCTCGAAGGATGGTCACCTGAACAACACACACACAAACATACGGATGAGTTCCTTTTGTGATACAAAGATAGGAACTCATCCCCCTCCCCCGGTCCACTACCTGAGGAACCAAAAGTAGCATGCTGGCAAAATCATCAACTTCCTTCCTACAGACTATAAAGTAGATTTGTATTCTGCCACTGCTTCCTATCAAAATTGTCTTGACAGAAGTTCCCAGTGAACCCAATTAGCTGACTTTGTGGGAAAAACAGCACCGGGCATAGAACAAGAAAAGAAAGTTATTTTGTGTCTGTGAGGACACAAAATAACTTAAAACAATGACACTGTGGAAAAATGATGGAAAACTAATCTGCCAAGTAAGACTGTTTGTTAATAATGAATACATTGGTGTTTTCAGACAATTTACTATCAGCATGTCAGTACCACAGACAAAGTCAGCACGAAGAGGAAGTCACAGAGAAAAATGCATTTAAAGAACAAGCATAAAGCTCCCTCTGGCACAGATACAAAAAGACACATATTAAACTCCAATGAAGTTGCTGGATGCGTATGTTTGTGTGTTTGACCTTCTAGAGCAGCCAGTAAAGAATAAATCTTGATCATCTTTTTTTTCAGGCAACTCCTGCTGAGGTTAAGATTCTACTTTCTTAACCAAGGCTTTTATCATGCAGAGCAACGAGCTAGGGAATCATGAATCATCAACCAGGAGTTCAAATTATCTCAGACAAAGACGTATTTGATTGTAAAGGTTTCTACAGATTGTCCAGTCACTGTCCGGTACAATAATTAAAGTATGGTGTACTATTTCAAGGGGTTTGATCCAATTTCCTACACTTAAACTGCACTGATATTAGCCAGTACAATCATATAACGTATTCCAAAAAAAGAGATTCAAACGATTCAGATTTAACAAACCACATGATTATAAGAGGAAAGTATGCGTTGCTTAAATTTATCATGTCCACACACACATTTACACACAGAGAAAAAAGTGCTGATGCCTGTTTCCCACTGCCTTTTTCTTTCTCTAGCTTTGCCAAACTTTCAGTACCTGCACATAAAAGTCCGAGCCAAAGTCAACACAGCACCATGAAAAACATCTCATTTCTTTCCATCTCATCGGCAGACAGGGACAAAGCACACACAAAGTCCCGATTGCTCTGTGTTTGTGTCTACGGCGGAACAAAGCTACTTGTGGAAGCAGCAAATTACGAACTGTGAGAGGCCCGAAGCTGGTGATGACCCTAAAATGTCGGGTACAATCGTTGTTTATCATAGCCCGCTGATTTTAAGGGCCCCGTGTCACAGTTCTTCTGCTACATTCTGACAGTCTCTTTAATTTTTCTATGTTAACTGTAAATTTTCAGGAGACTTATCTGCAACAAACAATCTCCCAATCATTGTTGGGGTCTCCCTCAGAAGTACCGCAGATCATCCAAACTAAAACACCAATTTCTCACCATCTCAGTGACTGTGGCATAAAAATCTTCAGTGTTCCTTTTACAAAGAAAACTGAAGAAAGAGTTCAATATATGACAACCACGAAATTAACGTTGAAGTGGGGAGAGATAAAAAAAACTGATAAACAAGGATAAAACAGATTAAAGGTTAGGAAAATGGGGCAGGGAAGCTTCAAAAATTCCCAGAGACAGAGCAGATGACAAAATCAAATAGGGGAACAGATGGTATGGATCAAACATTCCAGCGGAATTAAGCTTGAAGAAAAACAAACTGTCATGAAAATTTTTGAAAAAGCATCTAGATCTGACATTAGGTGAAAAAAGTAAAAAGAAAAACTAGAAACAAAACACTGAGAATGAACACAAGTGAAAGACGGACTTTGTCACAACTGTCTGCCTCCATCTACATCTCTTTGTCATTTTATCAAAAGCCTCTGACTCTTGTCCTTTCAAAAGGGAGTCAGACAGATACATTATTTGGTCATATTAATGTAGAATCCAAAAACTTCTTGGTCCTAGTACTTGATGGCCTCTGGTCTGCCAGCAATCAACACCCCCAGACCCTGATTTAGTAGATTAGCAAGAAGGTAATCTTAAGAAAATTTGTAGCACATCAATCATAAGACAAATTACTCAATGAAAAATCCACAGGGAAGTTTTAGGCTTGCATTAAATATTCAAATTGTATGAGAAGGCTTTTATGATGAATTAATAATTCAATCAAAGATAGAACTAGACGGACTAATAGATGAGAGAAGACTTCAACCTTCCTGAAGCTCATGTGGGTACAGCGTTTGTTTATGCAAATGTGACAGTGCCTTTCCCTCTTCTTGATTAAGAACTCCATCGTAATTCGGGGCAATGCTGTTCTAAGGCAGTAGAAGGTATCTTGTGTGTCCCCACCTGATGAGTAAAGAACATTTCTTCACAAGTTTCCATACGTAAGAGGAAAGAGTCAAATCAGCAGCCGACAGTTGAGCGGAATGTTTCAACCAAAGCCACAATATCCATTTGTAAATGCAAATCTGGGTCAGAATGATCTGTGACTCAGAGGGCAAACACACACAAATACACTCCACCAATGTGGCACGGCATATTTATCTTTATATATATATATATAGGTTTTAGGAGGTTTTTAGTGCAATTTAAATGTCCATAAAGCAGCTTAAGTAATGAATGTGACACATTTTATCCACTTCTTGACTTTTCCCCCATCTTCTTTGACAATGCCTATATTAAATAATTCAAAGGTAGGGCTGGTTCACCCTTTCAAACCACACATGCCTCGTGTCTCCTGCATTCATCGGCTGAAAGTTATTCTTTCCCAAGAGAGCTGGACGGGCAGTAAAAAGCACATTTTCCTCTGTTCAGTGATAAAAGGACGCTCTGGTGTATCAAGTGTTGTGATACTCTGCGGTTAATGCTGCTTTTATACAATCCCCCCACTGCTCCCTTGCTTCCATTTGCTCACTTTACACTTTAACGCAGACACACCTGAGGCAGCCTACATCCGATGCAGAGGTGGCACAACCCGTGGATGGTGTGCATCACGCCACTACTGCCCACTCTTCCGTCGCCCACTCCAGCATTCAAGTCCGCGGCCAACACACAAACGCTACGACGGTGACTTTCCACCTGGCTGCTTCCTCTGCAGCCTGAATATCGCCACAGCTTTCTTTGTGCAGCTGAGAGAGTTCTCCTGGGACCGCACTCTGACAGCTGAGTGGATTTCAGTGTGTTGTGGATCATTTCAACTGTGAGAACCGTCCCCCCAAAACAACAGCAAAGTGGATGAGGTGATTTAGTTCCAGAGTTGTCAGGCTGCTGGTCCAATCGAAGCACTTCGCGGGCACCTTGCTGGTAAACTGCTGAGTGGAACAAAAAGGGTCCTTGAAGATCTCTGCAAAGATAAACTTGACTTTGCTCTGGATTCACTTTCCCTTCAAGGATTGCCAGTTTAACCCTCTTCAAATCACTTTGCCACTGATCTCCAGCACAAACTTTTTCCATTCAAAGTCTGCTGGTGTTGACGCCAGTCAGCAACGCACTTTCAAGGGTCTTAGTCATTTCATCCAATTACTGTTCTGAAACCTCAGTCGAATCCACTCTCTTTGGCCCGTAATGTCACCATTCCTGCCCTCTCTTCTTGCGTGCGTCCTGTCCTGTAGCACACTGTCCCAGTCCCCTCTGTGTCCTGAACAACAGGAGCTGTGGTAGCGCCTGGGATCAGCTGTGGGAGTGTGCGGTGGCGTCATCCAGACGAGACTGGTGCTGGCTCGGCCTGCTCAGGCCACACTGCAGGTCCTGGCAGGGGCGCTCATGGGAACTCTTCAACAGCAGAAGAATGGGAGGAAGTGCCTCCCACCGCCGCCACCCCCCGATCACACACATACACACACATGCACTTATGCATACCTCGCCATCCTACAGCAAGCACAGCTTTGTGTGGCTGTCCCCGATAAGGCCAGTTTGCTTCCTGACTCCACACTATGAGGCTGGAAGAGGTGCTACAGCTCTCTTTAGTGTCTAACATAGGTGGTGTGAGTGAAACACATAGAAAAAGGTGTCGATGCCGGGAAGTTTGCGGGATATGTCCAAATCAAGACCCCACCGCTTTTTAACAGATTTCAAACAGCACTTGGATCAAACAGATTTTAATCAGCAGTTTTCCTAACAAAAAATAATGGCCACTGCTGCCCTAGAACACACTTTTACACACATACATGTACACAGTACCTCAGTCAAACTTCACACCTCATCAGATCCTTTTCCACAGCAGTTCCCACACTGCCTACTCTCTGTCCAGACATTATGGTTGTTTGTTATGTTTTCAGTGTCCATATTTCCTCTGCTTTTCCTTTCAGCTGCTCGCTCTCACCTCAAACCGCTCAGGACGGAAATTTCACATGTCTGCAAACTCTTAACAACCCCCCTCATCTTGCCCTTATCCAAACAGTACTATTGTTACTGTTTTTGAGATCCATATGTCTGGGACAGAGGTGGGAATCTGCAAAAAAACACAACAACAAACACCTCAGTAGCGGAGCAGGAAAACCCCTTTTCAATTACCAATTAAACAGAACCCTGCCTAACCTCAGCAGGCCCATTAATTCCCGGCGTGCCTCTTTTTCTTTTAATCATCTGGATTTCTGGCTCAGGGAATGAAACATTGACAGAGAAGTGACAGAGGAGCAATGGTGCACTAGTCTCTATGATGTTAATAAAGTAGCAGAAAACACCATTGTCTTAAGATCTCTTTATGCCAGTGGTAATGACAGCTTTTCCCTGTTTGCCTTTTTCAAAAGGGCGAGGGTTACACATCAAGCACACAAAACCACTTTCTCTCGCTTTCACGCTGCGCCGTTCACCTCTAAATGGGCAGAAGGACGGATTAGAGGGAGAGAAGAAAAGGAGAGAAGAAAGCGTGTCTTAGGGAGAGGAGTGAAAGAAGAGTTTTGAAAGACTTGTCTTGGAGCCAGATGAGGCCAATCTGTTTTTTTAGCAGTGTGGGATCTTTCTCTCACTTTGTGTCTCCCTGTCTGCCTCTTTCTGACCTGAATAAACAACTATCAAAGGAGGAGGACTCTTCCGAGCCAGTGTACAAAAAAGGTGGGTCTAAGTTCAGGGTCACAGCCCAAGTAACACTTAAAATTCAAACAGTGAACATTAGCTTAAAGATTCATAACTAATCTTTAAATACAACATTGTAGAGGTGACATTGAGCATACTGTTGTATGAGTGAGATGAGATTACAACAAACCTCCTGGCCCAGAGCCAGCCAAGGACAGAGCAGCCTCATGACTAATTACACTGAGCCTCTTACTTGGACAGTATATGAATTAATCAGTAAAATCAATCTTTATAGCCGATAAAACTAAAAGAAATGGGGGGAAAAAACTAACAAGGTGGTATCGAAAATGAGATTTTTGACCTGGTAATAACTACCATGCACAGCAGATACAGGGCCCGTTAATGGAAAAGTTTTAAAGAAGTCAAAGAAGGCATTTTGGAAATGTAATTTACATTATTATTGTAGAGACAAATGTGTACTTGGTCTCAGAAAACAACCAACAAACAAATTAATAAAAAAACAAGGTAAATTAAATTGAGTCTGAGATGGAAAGATACAGTGATAATAATATAAAAAGAAGCATGTGTATTTCAGTCTGCACCAACTCTCCGACAGATCAACACTGCCATCTCTAGAGCAACTTTCTAATTGAGGAGCCTTATCCTTAAAAATATGTAAGTTACCTACTACACGTTCACAAAGTCAGGGAGACATAAACCAAACCAAACTAAGAAAAACTATCACTTTCATCAATGCAATGAACCATTGTGATTAGCATTATTATCCTTGTTGTTTTAAATGTGTGCACAGAGCATTTGACTTCTTTCAAATAAATAATTTTCAACTTAGGAGAAAGACAGCACATATTGTGAGTTTTACAGAAAAAAGAGAGTGCTTAAAAGCGGGCAAGTGCAAAAATACTGAGAGGGAAATACTTTCAGGAACAAAAAACAAGGATTCGTGGTCAACTCTAAGATGCAAACATGAGAAACTGAAATACTTAGTCATCTCTTCAACTCACTTTGGCCTTCTATCGTCCTCCAGCAAAACAGAGGTGCCAGACCCATTTACACACAGGCAGTTTAAGAGCTAATGTTAGCTGACAAGCAAAGTGATACAGAGAACAGCATGTTCAGGTGCAACTATGGTTAATATCCACAATCGTTCTGCTTCCTCACAATAAAAGAAAAGGCTTTTAAACATAATCAGACACTCGCATGTTAAGACAGATAATCAAATACTGTTATGCTTCAAATCGTATTTTCTTTAACAGGCTCAAACCACCAGTATCAGGGATTCAAAGTACAGAGGATGTAAGCATTTCCAATTCAAACATGCAACACAACTCCGTTTGTGTTGTGTAAGACATTCTCAGCTGAAAGACTTAAAAGCTGAGCAGTTTCTGCTCAGGTTTTCTGTAAGAGGTGGTCTTTATCTAAGAACATATCAAAAATGGTTTCAACAAAATGTAAAAAAAAGTTGTAAAAGTGCTGTCAATGGATAAGAAAATGGCCTTTAAATGGCCTTGTGGTTTTGGTGAGGGGCATTCCTAGTGAATATGTATTATCTTCACCAACATCTGAAGTTTCAAAAAGCTTTAACGAGCCCTGTGTAAATCACCAAAATGATTCAGGACTAAGGCCATCATCAAACACTGAAAAATGTTTGAGTCTGTACAGGGTGGGAAGATAATGATACCAGAGAGATCTTTGTGTTGTAGGGGGTGACGGTCATGGGGTGGCAGAGAATGAAAAGATGAAGAACAGAGAGGGAACAGAGAGGAAAAAAAGGTGGAGGAGGACACAGCAGTGAGGGAGGAAACGAGCAGCGGTTTGGAAAGGAACAAGTACATGGCAACAAAAATGAGCAGAATAAAGAGGAGAAAGTCCATGAAAGCTTCTCAGTTCGGCCTTTACTCAGCCTGTGAATGTGCTCTACCCTCTCTGCCTAAACTGTCCCCTGAGACCATCCCTCACAAACCGCACAATCATATGTTCCTCTGATTCAGCCGGAGATAAAGAGGAGGAAGGAGGGGACGCAAAAAGGAAAGGACCATTCACAAATACGGATGTGAAACTTTTCCACATGATTCCCGCCCTGCTCAGCGCCATCTGTGACACTGAGACTTGCTCTAACTGTTCACCGTCTGGCTGCAGCCTCAATCCTCTGCAAGAAATTTGTGAAAAGCAACTAGTTTCTTGCAAATGTAATATTTTTCCTTGGGACTTTTAATGTCAAAGCAGATAGTGAAGTTAGACTAATTATGTTTATATAGGTCTAGTAAAATGTCCAAGAAAAGAAAACAATATGCTGGTTTGATTCTAATCTCTCCACAACAGTTTAACAGATTTAACAGTTGAACTGGGACTCTGGAAATAGTCCAATTAAATTACCTTCTTTCATACATACTGCATTATGCACAAGGAAAGAGAGGGAGTATATGAAACTAATGAGGAATATCGAAGGAAAATACTTTTTATGAGTTCAACTCCATATGACCACTGCTTCCCACAGTGTTCACATCCTGGAGCCTTTCCAAAGCCACCGTCAGCCCGGCCTCCGGCAGCTTAAAATCACAATCGACTTAGTAAGTTTTGTACTAGATCTGCTGGAAGTCTATATATCCAGGTTGCCTTAAGATTTGTTTGATAGAATTTTAATTTGAGAAACAATGGGTATCCTATACTTGAAGAGGAATTTGCTGTAGTGAATCCTCCAGATAGAAACCTCCACACAATCGACAGCTGTTTTTTCCACCTCTGAGTCAGGTTCTGCCACTTCCTGGTTGGGTTGAGGCAAGAACATCACTTTGTTGAAGTTGTAAATTGCAACTATTTTACTACTGTTAAAAATAATAGCTATTATGCTTAAATTCATTCTCTTTACATTACAAACATTTTCTAAAATTCAGATGCTTTCACTGCTGCTGGAAGTAGCTATCCATTAAACACAGCTTCTCAGATTCACTTCACTTCACTTTCACTTTATTTTGGTAAATTTGGTAAATTGTCCACATTAAACACAAGAAACAACAAAAGAAAAAAAGAAAATAACAATAGACAAACCCACTGTTTACCAAAAAAGGAATAGGCCGAAGCAAAGCTTATTCTTGCCTACCCTATTTTTTTTACCTTACAACCAGGATTTCTACAAATTCAGATTACATAGTACATAGTACATATATAGATCTACTTAAGAACGTAAGATTTTATCATATTACATTTTAAAGCTCTTTTAAAGTTCACCAAGAAAGGACATAACTTAAATTCATCATTTAATTCATTCCACAGTTTCACACCAATAACTGAAACACATCTAGACTTTATCTGACTTTTTTTTTGCACATTCAAATATAAACAAACCTCGCAAATTATATTTATTTTCTCTTAACTTAAATAATTTTTGAATACCAGAAGGAAGACTTCTATTCAATGCTTTATACATTATTTCCAGTATTTTTATATAAACAATATCTTTCAATTTTAATATTTTACTTTGAATAAAGAGTTTATCAGTTGGTTCACGGTAACCCACCTTATTTATAACCCTTATAGCTTTTTTTTGCAACTTAACTAATATATCAATAGTTGTTTTATTTGCATTTCCCCATATTTCTGAGCAATAAGACAAATAAGGCATAACCAAAGAGGAATATATAACATGCAAGCCTTTAACATTTACTAAGTCTTTTATTTTAAACAGTATTCCAATTGTTTTTGCAACTTTATTTCTAATATATCCTATGTGAGGCTTTCAACTAAGTTTATTATCTATAATAATCCCTAAAAATTTTGTCTCATAAACTCTTTCGATTTCAACTCCATTTATGCATAACTTTACATTATTATAGTTCCGATTGCCAGAGAAAACCATGAATTTAGTTTTTCCGTCATTTAACGATAACTTATTGTAATCAAACCATGTTTTCAACTCAGCTAACTCTTTTTCTGCTGTTTTTATAATTTCATCCATATTTTTTCCAGAAAAAAAGAAATTTGTATTGTCTGCAAACATTATAAACTTTAACAGACTGGATAATGGAAAAATATCATTTAGATAAAGTATAAATAATTTAGGTCCTAGGACTGAGCCTTGAGGAAGACCACATTTTACCATGTCTGTCTGTGACTTAGTGTTGTTAATTTGTACATATTGTAATCTATTACCCAAATAACTCTTTAACCTACAGTTCCTATTTAAAAAGTTCTGTCTTTTTAGTTTTTGCAAACTTTATCAAGTAACCATGCACACTACACTTACTCCTGGGAACAATTTAGGGACTTGTAGTTTTTGTGCCAATCTAAAACCGGTGGCTACTGTAAGGGAACCAAAACACCACATTTTACAGTGAATTAATATAATCCTCTCTGACAGGAGCAGAAGGAGAAGTTAGCTGGTGATCATCCAGTGCCACAGTCCACAGAGGCAAAAGGTCAGGGGAAATGAGTGGGTCAATAAAACATCTCACACAGCAGGGAACGGTTGTTTGTTTCCAACCACCGTCCACATTTCAATATTTTATGTCCACAATTCTTCCTAAAACTAATATGGTGAGTTTTGAATGGATCTGCCAGTATATTTTATTAACGATGCTTCCAGATTAATTTAAGATGTTTTCTGGATTTATTTAAATAAAGAAAGCTATGTAATAATCGTATTCTGCTTTCAGTTAAAACACTTATGGTAACTTCAACTTTCAGGACATGGACTGCAGAATGGAGGGAAAGTATAAAAACCCTATTATGAGCCACACAAACCTTTCCATCTAATTTGCAGCAAAAGCAGAGTTCTCATTCTAAATAGACAGGGATTCTGTTTCAAATGTGAATGGAAACAGAATGCAGCACAAATCTCATAAAACAGTCACACTAAAACATGTGCAAAACGTGATATATTTGAAAGGCAAACCTACGACTTCATGAAAAACATTCATCTTGCGGACAGTGACATGTTTACCACTGTGTAATATTCCCTCTTCATTAAACAACTGCCCGTGACCATCCATTTTATATGTTCATCACCTCAACTGTTTTGGATTTGGGGGTGTAAATATAGCTCTGGTTAAGACGCACCTGCACGGTTAGCTTGTACGTTGACAACATGTGTTAAAAGAGGCCAGGGTCAAATTTCTATGATGACCAGTCTGGATGTTTGTCATCCCTGGACCAAGTAAGATCAGCAAGCCACAGGGGAATAAGTGTTTCCATATCACTACAGTGAAAGCAAAAGTAGAATCTCTGAGTAAGAGGCAGCAATGATGTATCAAAGTATCTATGAATGATGTACCAATAAAAAAAAGTACTGCTTAATATTTCATTAGCAAATTTAAAATATTTCTTCTTTGCTCTGATATTATTCCAGTGTCCTCTCTTATCTTGTGGAATTTGTAAATCATGGTTAAGTGTGCCCTTTGCCCTTTTACTTTTTATCTTCAAATCAAATGCAGTAATGAGTCAGCTGAATTATCTTTAAAGGATAATGTGTCCTGGAAGGAATGTCTTCATTCAGTTTTCAGGCCTCTAAGAGGGCTGGCTATTTGAAATCTGTTCAACGGCAGCAGAGGCGGCTGCTGGACGCAGACATGGTGTAAGCACCATGCTTTATGACTCCAGTTTAAAACCCAGTATGGGGGATCTATTTAAAATAGATCATTTTAGCTTGAATAGAAGTAACAGCTTTCCTTACAGCTCCAGCTGACAAACTAGCTGTTCATCCTCTCCATGCTGGATTCTTAAAAAAGAAGAGGTTTTAATATTGTATGCCATTTGAGGTACGTTTTCACATCTTTAAACTCACCAAACTCCTGACTTTACCTGTAATCAAACCTAATTTTCTTTAGCTTATGTTATCATTGGTCCAGGAAAGAAAACACTAAAGAAACCTCTTTTATTTGTTGTATTTTTTCGTTTTCCATTTGAATAATCAAGCCTTATGCAGGCTCCTCGCAGTCAAAACTATGAAAATGAATTCATGGCTTGAAAGAAATAAATGATGTGACTAAACTCTGGAAATATAAACTATGAGACGGGATGCCGGCATGGTCACAGAACAAAAGAAAAAAGTTACCTCACATCTGACTGCACAATTCTCTTTATGCTCCACATGCAATTGACACACAAATAAGCCTTTTGAAAAACATTGTCTTTCAAGAAATGACATCTTGCTCTATTCACTGTTAAAAGCTTCAAGGAATAATTCAATTAGTTGCTATGGTTGCTGAGAATGTGTAACCTGGAATTTGTGCAGTCACTGCATTACAGAAGCCATGCTTATGCATGATGACGTTGTTGGACACAGTGCAATGTCACGGGTTAACTGCTTTGTATATAAAAATTGGCCTATCTATTAAGAGTCCACACACGATTATACAACAAATAAACAGAGACCAAAACCCACATGCAGCCACTAAAGTCATAACTTTTTGGGGAAGTATTGTAGTAATGGAAATGCCTACAAAATGACAACAGAAATTATTACTAAACATATATGTGACAAAAAAGCTGGATATGTTTCCATTGCTTTAGTTCACATGCAGACACATACAAAGAAGAAAAAGCATGTTTAAGATTTGCTTTCAATGAAACACATGTAGCTTTGTTTAATAAAAGTATTTATCATACTTACTGCTAAGCATTGCATATTCTCGGGGCGATGGGTCTCGGGGGCAGCACCATGGTTTGACAGCACAGCCTCTGAAATGTAGACAAAGGAATCACGGGCTGAGACAGTGCCTTTAGAGCACATTTCTCTGTGTACTGATGCAAAAAAAAGCTGCCTGGATGCACAAAATCAAACTCCACAAACAGTTGTGAGAGTCTATAAAAGTGACTGAAGATGGACAACAACAATGCAATTATGGCTAAAGTTGTTTGGAGCAGCCTTTGTAGGGCTGGTGTTAAACCCTCAGAGTGCACATGTAAAGCAAAAAATAAACCAACATCAGCGGCGGCAGGCCAGCCGGACAAAAGCAAATCCTGTAAGACGTGAGAGTCCGACAAACGGACCCAGAGAGGAATGGACGAGAGAACAAGTGAGAGGGAGGGAAGAAGGGAGGGAGGGGTGAAGAAGAGAAAAGGAACTCCTCTCTCACTCTATTATCCGTCCGTCACAGGGCTCCTGGGACGTTGCCATGGTTACGGCGACTCACGCCTCAGTGTCCTTTTAACTATCGCTCATAAAGGCAGCATTCAGCTTCGCTCCACCATACAGATCTGCCTCTCTCGCTTTTCCTATCCTTTTTTTATGTATTCTGTCTCCATCTGTGTGCATGTATCACCTCTTGTGTACACCTTTCCCTTAAAGTTTCCCCCTTTTCTCCATCTCTGTCTCAAACTTCCCACTGAGCCGCCAGTCAGTCCCCCCCATAACTGTCCCTCGGTTTGAAGTCTGTCCTCCCACTTATCCCTTTCTCTGCTATACCTCAGCACCCCGATCTCCATCGCCACAGGAGAGGGATAATCCTAACTCAGACTGTGAAATGTTATGCCGGCCCGCTCCAAGAGACCTCAACATGAGTTTAAAAGAATAAACGGGAAAAGTAACCATCTGTTGACCATGTGAAAAGCTGTAATAATCTTATTATATACACACAAAAACACAAAGCATTTTCAGTTTAACAGGCGGAACCATCCATTACGCCCTCACTTCAGTTCTGCTTTCTTGTCTGCAGAAGAAACTTCAACATGTCTTACAATGACTGTTATTTTCTTGACTTCAGGTTACACTCAAAGTATGTTAGACAATGCACTGCCACGCAGAAAAGCAACATCACTCATTCTTTTTTTCAACTTCAAACGACATGCCACATACGCCACCATAGAAATTACGACTGACTGGGAGGGAAATGACAACAAAACAAGGGGCTGTTGAGATGCTGTTTGTTTCCTGTTTCCTTCCTAAAGCCATCTATAGATCATATTAACCTTGAGCATGATCATTTCAGAAAACAAAGAGGTCACTATTTTTTGTCCATTATGAGAAAATGCCCACAGTCTGTTTTCCTCTCTTTAGTTATGATTATTCCTAATACAGTACTAAAAACATGGTTGTGCTTGGAAAAAAAAAAGTACAATCTGTCAATCTTCATGAATTGGGAGACTTACTATAGAGCATGTTTGGACACCTGAAAAAACATTTAAAACATTATTATCTGAATATTTTCAAGGATATGATTTAAATCTAAATTCAGCATTCAAATTCTGGTGTTGCCCACTCGATTTCAAACTTCACACAAAGAAAACATGCCAGCCTTCGACAGACAGATGTGGTCGGCTTACTGTAGGACAGTTTACAACCGCATGCCTATTCCAGACACAATTTACACTTTCCTCTGTCACCACTTCAGTTTAACCCAATAGTTTAGTTGCTATAGTAACTCCGAGATCATGTCATTTGTTAATCTCAAACCTCCAAGGGGTACAGCCAAAGAAAAGGCCTAACCTGGTTGGCATCATGCCCAGATGAGGAGCTTTTGTCTGAGTAAGACACTAGTAACACGGGGCATATGAGGGTAGAGATATATGTGAAAATCCACCATGACTGACATTAGAAAGTGGGAGAGAAGGAAGAACAATAACAGTGTGAGAAAAGTCCACACTGGGAAAAAAAAACTCAAATACAACAGAGGGTGGTCAACGGGAATAAAAGACAATTCAAGGAAAGCTAAAGCCCAAAAAGAGGTGAAAAAAAGAGATTTCCACCTACGATAGATGATGAGTCAGCCACTTTCAGATCTCAAAAAACCTGTCGTTGCCAAGATGTAATGCTAGATATAAAGCGTGGAAAAGCTGGGAGGGAGGAGACGAGTTCCACTAAAAGTTGGTGCCCAAGTATCAGGAAATGACTGTTTAAACAGCTAAATTCAGCACAGTCTACAGATATGATCTAAAAGGGACAAGCTAAAGAAAAGGGTCTGATATATCATTTTATGGGCAAATCACAGATTTATACATATCAAACTAACTCTCATACCGAGAATCACTAATCCAATTTATGAAATTCATCACAGTGAGATGCTGGAAAATAGTTAGTGGAGATATTTACAACTGATCATCATTAAAACAATGTTGTGAGATTTCGATAATGGCGGAAAAATACAGTAACAATAATTTTATTGACCTGACCTTTACACTCTCTAAAGGAAGTGATGTGAAAATATGAAAACTGATAAGAAACAAAGAAAATTATAATTTAATCATGGATACTCTCCTCAAAAAGAGTTGTGGTTGCCCCTATTACCATGGCTACAAACAGTTTGGTTTTCTTTCAGTAAGTAGGACTGCTCACTGAGAAAATCCCGCAGGTTACTAGAGCATGAACAAATGCTATTCAAATATCCTCACAAAATGCTCCAAAGCTGCATTGTGACAAAACTCTTGATTTTAGAGAGTTGGTCATTTGTCAGGTGCATTAACCGCACCTGCTATTCAAATGACGGCTACTTCCCATTTTAATTCAAAAGAAAGCAGTACAAGTGTACTTAGTTTTCTACATCCTGGTTTTTTAGTATTGCTTTGGTATTATCAAATGAATTAATGTCACAGGTTTTTTTTTAAGATACCCATACTAATTGTATAACATGTAAAAACTGCACAATCAGCATAACCATTATTGTGTTTTGATATATCAAGTCTTAAATTTTCATGTAATTTATTATTATTTTTTTTTAGTTGGATTTAAATAGGATTAATATTGTATTCTAGTTCACCTTTGACACAATTAGAACAACATTTTGTAATTTTATAGTATTGTATTCATGACATCCACATGTTTTTAAGGATAAATAAAGCTTCAATTCACAGAAGAACTAGAGTGGAATGCTTTAAAATAGAGCTCACTGAGCCGTTAGACTTAGCTCTGTCAAACAGACACAAACATCAGAGGAATGGAAACAAGGATGACAAAACAATTACAGAAACCAAAGGTATTTACAAAAGGTTAAAGATTGATTTAGCACAGCCTCTGGTCCACCAATCCGTGAGGTGGCATCGGGATTTTCTTTGATGAAGATCTGCAGGCCTGGCTATTTTTTTTTCCTGTGTTTTTTTGGATTTTATTATTTTGTGGTTATAGAATATATTTGTTTTTTATTCTTTAGAGCTTACTTTATCTCCTAAGCGTATGGTCAAAAAGATTAGAAATGAAGACTCTTAGCATGCTGGGTAAATGAATGGGTGACTCACAAAATGAGTGGACCTCTGGGGATGTTTTTGTTGGTGAATAGTTCAACTGATCCTTGAATCCACACTTTTCATACTCACTAGACATATCTGTAAATGAAATCATTTTATTCGGATGAAATATTTAATTATAATGTCCGAGGTTAGTATAAATGTGTTTTGTATTGTGAAGAGATAGTACAACAAAAGAAAACTGCTCTTCACATGAATGCTGTCCATCTGTAGTTTCTGAAGCTCCACATCCAGCTTGATAAGGCATCTGCCACATTTAAGTGTAAATGGATATTTGCTATGAGCTTTATCTCACTGATGCAATGAACTCCCTGAGAGTTCTTTGATTTCCTCTGGGCAGTGACCTAGACAATCAGAAACCTGTTTTAATAACTGAAACAAGATTATGAATGTAGGCATATCTAAACACAGTATGTCTGCAAACATGCTGTTGTGTGAGGGCTTTGATTAAAGTAAGCTTAACTGCAAGGAACAAAAAGTTGTACATCCAAAGCCCAAAATTATGTAGAGCACTAATATTCTTAAGTACTCATAAGCAGAAATATCTCATTGCAGATGAGACAACAAAAATTACCAGCCAGGGTTTTGGGATGGCTACTAACCATCAACAATGACGCATTATGTGATTTTTTTTTTATTAATCTTACATATTTTGTTCCAATAAACTAATAGTTGTCTCTTGGTTATCTCTTGTTTATGTATTTTTTTCCATGGCTTAACAAACTGCAGAGTAAGAGAAAGGCAGCAGTGAAGTCACACCTGTTGTACTTCATATACTTCATATACTTCATATAATAAAAACACATCAATTATTTTGCAAACCTTTTTAGGTCACGCAAACAACAGTGCAGAAGTGGGGCAGACATGCATTTTGCAGCAAGTACATCTCGTTTGTAAACGGATGCACAGGTTATGTCCCACACCAAAGAGTGTCATCCTGGTGGGGTATGCCTTTCTGCTTCACACTACCATCTGACAGCTTTGTGTTTTTCAAACATAACACAACAGCATTCAGAATTCAAACAGCAAAAACCATGCAACGCAACGGCAGTATTTACACCCTGATTCTGCATCCTTCAGCAGCCACCAAACAAGCTGTACACTGATTGCATAATGCCACGAAGTCCAAGAGATTAAACACTTCAATGCTGTGTAGTCTTTAGACATAGAATGGGGACGAACACGGTTCCTGTCCTGATCATGTCTGACCAACACAAGGGATTATGTCATTTGTCCTTCAGTTGACGCATGACTGTTTTTTAACACAGCTTAAATTCTTCCTGCAAATCCATCACCTTCAAATTCCCTAAACTGTGAATTTATGTTTTTTTAAATGAATCACACCTTGAAGTTTTTCTGTCTTAACGCTTTGCACTTTCTGAGCTGTACGAAAAGTTTGTGTTTCACAGCACGTGTGGCTTATTATTTTTCATAAAATCGTTGAGTATTGTAACTCATGCTACAATAATAGGCTAAAACATTTTTAGACATGGCATCAAAACAACGTAGGGTTGGAGGAAAAAGGGATATAAAAAATGTATTATAATTCCAAATCATGTAAAAGTTTATGAATCCATTCACACCATCACTGTGACTAGGAACATTCAGCTGACCACAAAAACACAAAGTTCACAGTAATGTAGTCCATCTGATTTTGTCAAGATGTTCCATTTGTGAGAGTGAAAGCAGCAAAATAGTACAATGTAAAAGTCTGGATCCCTTTAAAGATCTGAGATTTGAATCAGGTACTTGGCTAGCGTACAGTCATGGTTTAGAAAAATTCTCTTATTTTCTCCAAGCAGCAGGAGCCACTGGCAACAGTCTAGCACATTTAATTGCCCATAAAGCAACGTGTGGCTATATGAGTAAGGCACAGCATTTCCAGGTTGTCATTTCCTCAGTTTGTAATGTCAATAAGAAATATCAGTTAAGAGCAATGAAGGAGGTCATGCAGAAAACTGCTCGTAGGTTTTCTGAAAAGACAACTAAAGTTTAGCAAAAGTGTCAAGCACTTCCGTGCTGTTTGACTGCAGAAGACCACAGCATCCATACTTTTTGGAAACACAGAGGGGGACATTAAAGTTTATGAGGGGACTGGAAAACTTTAGCCTTCTGATTTGTAACTTCAGATTGTGTTCCATTTTTTCCTTGGTCTGACATCACAATGTGCACTTCGTTAATATGGAAGCGAGAGATACCAAAATGGACTATCTTTACTTTTCTTCTTAGAGACATATTTGTAAATGTTAAGATAATTGAACTGAAGATTGGAACATGCTGCGTCATTCACCTAATCCAACACAAAGCCAGCCAACTTACATTGAGCTGCTTTGCCTGATTGCGAGAAAAACACTGAGATCATTTGTCACAGGTCACAAATACAGAATTAAAGCAAGTTGATTACAGACAAATGAAAAACAAAATCGATAATAATAAGAAACCATGAAAAGGGGATTAAAACAAAAATTAATAAAACACCGCTACAGTGAATAAATCCCAAATCAAACTGGAACTAAGAGTTTGTTCACCGCTGACTTTCTTTTTTTTTCACTTCATAAATTTTGCAAATCAACCTATTTCACTTGAGTTAAATAATTTCCTCCAAAATATCTGCCAACTCTCTATGTACACTTGATTGATTCCAATTTTAAATATAAGTAAAATAAGTATAAATGAAAAGTTTCCCTAGAAACTTTAGATGACAAATCCTCGTCCACTCGAGCTTAAGGGCTTTGCTCTGTGGAGGGTTGCAGCTCATAAAAGCATCTACGGGCTTTCTTCAATGACTTAAGCTTGTATTTACCCAACATCTATGTAAATTGTCGTCTTAGAAAAGAAATACAATTAGGTGTCTTCAGAAAGATATTTGTTACAACGAATTAATCAGGGGGTAAAGTTACCTTTCAAATGCCTTTTCTAACACCCTAAAATGTGATTTTATTGCAAAGTATAATTATGGTCTGAGTCAGAGAATCTGTAATGCAGTCTAACAACACAGAGTGTACCACTGGGTCAACCGTTTCCCTTTAGATCTGTTGGATGTGAGGCCTGGGGTCAGTGTTACCCTTCAGAGCATGCGTCAGATGCATGGCACGTCAGAACTATATACTCACTAGCACATTATCGCACATGATCACATCCTCACACATGCAGACTAATTCATTGCCAGTTTTAACAAGCAGAAGTTCAACATACACAAACACTTGCACCTCCCCCATGTCCGCGTCCAATCCCTCCGACATAAGTTAATCACATAGTGTACAATCTAATCTGCTGATTTAAAGGCCCAGCTTGCCATCTGGAAAAGCTTGGCGGTGTTTTCGTACGGCTGCACGGTGCGTCTGGGTCCCCATTCGTCCATTATGAAAATGTGAAACAAATGTGTGTATGATGAAGATGACACACTTTTTAAGCTCAAACCCAATGGGCGTTTCAGCTATTTCTGCTTTCGTGCATATACAGACCACATGACCCACATCGTAAGCTTGTTGGAGGGAACTGCATTAGCCATGGACAAAGACACATACACGTACATGTCACTGTGGGTCACTTGTCTCCACCGGCAACCCAAAAAAAGCAGAGCTGTGTCACTATTCATTTTTGTCTTTGACAGACGCATAGAAAAAATGTCACTCCTTAATCAAAAACTGGATGTCCACCAAGATGTTTTGTTCTGCTACAAGAAATCATTACATTTTCAAACTAATCCTCTGGAATACGTCTGAAAACACTCAAAATGATATCCAACACAGTGCAGGATTTAAACAGCTTTGGTCAATAATCATCGGAGCCTGAATGAGCTTCAAAGCACTGCTCTACCAAATGTCCCCAAAGAATCAACACTAATTGCCCTGTCTTGATTATCTCAAAAAATGTTGTTTCGCTGCCATTTATGTGCAGCCTTTCTATTTCAGCCTCTCAAGTCATGATGAGCAAAGTTAGGATGGCAGGCCTTTTATTACAGCCCTACAGTGTAATTAGCTGTCAACACTCAGCGACAGGTTTTGTTGTTGCAGCCGAAGCTTGAGCCATGTGAGAGGACATTCTGTCTGAGCCTTGATGACACCAAAAGGTAAAAAGAAGCATGACTAATAACAGTCCGGGGGAACTTTTTTGTACTGTTGACAGTATTGAGGATTCTGCATTACTAGATTTAAGAAGTATTGTTTCTTGAAATGGATCTTTTTAGCTTTAGCTTGTAAGTTAAGTTTGTTTTAAGCAATGCACATTGAATGTACTATGTTTTTCACAATATTTCTTAGCAGTACAAAGTTTTTAAACAGAGCTAGTAGACCAAAACAAGCATAATTTTATCCCCTTTATGTCTGGTTAATGCTGCATCTTGCATGCAATAGATGGGCTTTCAGCTTTGCAGTCAAGCATCATTATGCCACCTGAAGGCTGCTCAAACTCCTGTCTGTGTGAGAGATTAACCGCACACACGATCCTAAGTATTGTATTACACATTACATACATCCATTATTTGAAAGATAAGGTTAACAATGTCAGTCATTAGGAAGATGTGGCTTTGAGGCTTTTCATGGCAGTGTAAAAATGCAACAGCTGGTCAGGAGATTTCTAAGAAATAAGTCATTATTAAGATGACAAGCAGTAAGATGCAGCGGTCTTCTGAGGAAACACGTAAAAAAGATAAACAAGGACAAAATGTTTTCTTTAAAACAAAGATTAATTTAAACAACAAAATTGTTGAGGCTTTAAAGTCAATGGATCACTGAAATTAACACACAAATTAGGTCTTGCAAGTTTATTTAGAGTGCAGTTTCTGCATTTCCCAGAAGGTCAACGTGGTTCCTCCACAGGTCAGAACACTGGAAATGATGTTGTACGACTTTGTTCACATCACTGGTGCTCATTTCAATGAGCCGTTGACTTTAAGGTCAAGCGGTTTTGTTGCATTGAGAAAGACACAGTCTGTGTGCAGAGAAGTGGGAGGTCTAGTGGAGTACTATGGGTGGCAGGGTACAAACGGACCTCTGTGTTGCTAATGTTACTCTGAACAGCCCTGGAAAGCAGGATTATCACATAAATTCACAAGATTGGCATGGAGGGTGGGGCACTCAACACTTTCACCATGCCACTTTAATCTAAATGGAGCTGTAGAGAGAAGTTTGTACTGTGAAACCACAGAAAGGGAACAAAGAAAATGAAAGATTTTTCAACTGCATTTTTCCTTCAATATATCACAAATATTCATCAGATATAACATACAGTGCACACACCATTTGTCTTTTTTAACAATTAAAGGTCCACTTTTGAAGACTAACAAGAGCAAGTTAAACCACAGAAGTATGGTTTCATAAGGCCCGGCATTGCCTGAAACTTTTTCTGCCACATTTCATCAAGACTGCAGATAAAAAGCATTTGATCAAAGTAACTCCCGTACAATAAAACAAAAACTATCTTTATCATCATGTAAGACAATAACTTCAGAGTGCCCTGTGAGAAATAGGGGAATTACATTACCATGAGTTAGACAATAAAAATACAATAAACAGATTATCCCTATAAGTTATTTCCAATCAACTATCCAAGTGAAAATGCTTTAAGAGAAATGATTAATCTTGCAGTAAACAAATTAGAACTCACTGTAACAAATGCGTGTCCGACGAAAAAACTACAGTCAATGATGTCATTAAAAAATTTTGCTTCTAGGGTCGAGGGAAGCTTTTATTTTCAAGAGCTATGGCCAATATACTTCAAGAGCAAATGAGAAGATTTAGAAATGCTTCAGAATGATAACTGACTTCAAATCCAAGGCATTAGAAGAGCACGACGTGCCTGCCAAGCCCTGAGCATGTCCCTACTTACCCCGACTCATCGCTGGTTATACACAACATATATTTAAAATCAAGGACTTGATCATTCAGTATTGGGATCATGTGAGGCATTATTTGGGGTTATCCATTTGTCAGGTTTCTCAAAAGAGAGAATAAAGAGAATGGGATGCCACAGTGAGTAAGAAAAAGGAGAAATCAGAGCAAAAAGCAAGTGGAGAGTGAATAAATATGCATGAGACACAGAGGTGTGAAATAAACATGACAGAAAAAAGCATTTGATCATGTTCAAAAGCGTGATAACAACTGCAGTGAAGCCACAACGTATAAATGAAAAGAGACAAAGGGGAGACAAACAAAGAGGGTAGATGCATATCCAATATTGTTGTGATGACTGAGCTTTTGGTCATTTCCATGTCAGTACATGTCATGTTGCAGCACCGCCTCCATGGCCTATATTCAGCCAGCTGGCAGTGCAGAAGTGCATGCATGAGTATGCATCCTCCACTGACACATATACACACACACTCTCACGTGGATCAGATGAGACAGTAGTGGGGCAGTATTGCCAGCCGGAAGGATGAAAACATTCTACATTAATCAACATAACTACACATTCAGCTTCAGCCTTCCTGCTATAATATGCTAAGTAATTAATGATCTTCAAACTTCCTGCATTGCTATTTCTTAGCACTGAACAGTCATGAACCCCCAAGTAAAAGTCAGGGTTTCTCATGCAAGCATACAATTGTTTCTTCTTGGATGGATCTTGTCCAAACTGATACCTCTGTCCCAGTTCCTTCCACGAAGCATAAAACTAATTTTAAAGTTGCATGAGGCAGATTAGCCTAGCTCAGCCAAGCGGTGTAAATTGGGATGGGTTAGCTGACTTCTTTTGATATCGATGTCATTCTTCCAACACAGAATGGAACGATGTTAATAAGCACAGGAAAGTCACTGGGTTGGGGTTATGACGGTGGAAAAGAGGAGCATGTGGCAGTTTTTGTATGTCATGGGGTCATGCTGGTGCTAGGAAATCAATGACCCACTCAATGGGTATACTCACTCCCTTCAGGGGTCTATCATGGAAAGCAACAGTGACCAATTTAGCTCAGCAAGAGAAAATTAGATGAAGACTGACAGATAAGCAGCATGAGAATAGCGGAACAAAGACAGATTAAACGTAACGGATCCTTCAGCTATAATAAACATACACAATGGGAAAATGTTCAAAGCGAAAATAAGAGGACCGAATGCCGGGAAGCTGCTGAAGAAGCAAAGATAGAGTGACAGAGAAGAAGTCGGAAAAGAACAGATTTCGATCGCGTCCTCAAAACCAACCAGAGCCAGTCCACGTTGCAAATTACTGCTTTGCGATGAAACACGAAACTTTGCTATATATATCCGCACAATGCCCACAGTCAAGCAGAAAAATACAAACATGATACTCACCTAGTCTAGGCTGCCCTTATGGCTGGCACAGAGAGGCATAACTCCAACACATACACACCACCAACAACTACATGTGAGCAGAAACATAAGTAAGGAAAGAAGGAAGGAGTGCTCCAAAATGCTCAGAAGAAACCAATAGGTTTCTAAACAAATGCATCAGTGTTGGGTGTGTGTCTCAGTGAGTGGGGGAGTTTGGTGGGTGGGTGTGTGTCTGTATGTAAAGGGGAGATCCGCTCCAGCTTCAAATGGCATTGGAGAGCTCCGTCTCATTCTCCCTCGCTGGCAACTGTGACGCGTCAGGGTTTCGTCCAGACACCTCCCTCCCTCCCTCCTCCTCTGTCTCTCTGTTTTTCTCCTCATCCACTCTCCCAAACCCTTTCTCTTTCCCTCTCTTAATCCCTTGTTTCCCTGTCGCCCCACCTCCCAACCTCAGGACTGATAAAGATTTAGTAGTCAAGCACACACAAACATGTGCTTTCACAACTTTAATGTCACTTAAAGTCAGTTACAGTACCAAGCTGAGCATCTACCAGCCCAACTATGCTGCCTGTGTCCTCTGAATTATCTCTCTCTGGAATCTGTCATTTGCCTCAGACTGTTTTTGTAAATACACATATATTTAAACAAGCAGAGAACCAATAACATATTTATAGCCACCCCCTCAGTGACCTTTTCCACTCCCTTACATTTATCTCTGTTGCACAAAATTGAGCATTGAATGACAAAAAAGAATCCTAAATTAATTGACATAATTTTAAGAATCTGAACAATTTTTCTAAACTGATTATACACACTCATTCTACTACTGAAATCTGATAGTAAACATTAGCGTAATAAATCATAAGGATTACCTACCGGTTGTGTGGAGGCTGTGCTGTTTGGGGACTCTGAGATGTTTCCTCCTCCCCAGCTCTTCACCAAGTAAGTAGTACCATCCTTGGACCTCCTAGAGTAGAAATGCATAAAAACGTGACTGTGTGCACAAGCTTTTGTGTGTGCCCCACGTTTAAATGTGATGGAAGTAAATGTGACCTTATTTAGATGTGACAGAGACAGGATCTTGTAATCACACACTCAGTTGCTTCCATCTGCGACGTAAGCACAGAACACACACACACACTCACCACGTACAACGCTTATTTCAGCAGCTCGTGGCCCTACCTCTGCACTTCTGCCCTGTGAACCAGATGGTGTGAGGGAGTGTGTAAATGTATGTTATTCTTTTTGTGCGTTAAAAGAAAAAACACAGCTGGAGCAGATTGGGCCTGATCTGTAATCCTGATGGACACAGTCTTATATATAAGAGTATTGAATTTTGCCATTAATTCGACATCATTTATCATAGCACACACATTTGCACACTAGCAGGCCTCGCTTTTGTACTGAATAATGTGGCACTCTGAATAGTGACAATAATCTCCATTTTAAAAGCATCTTATCTGAGTGGACAGATTTCTGCAGGCTGTGGGACAGGGGAGAGGATGGGCAGTGAACTTGTTTAGAGGATGGGGGAGGGGAGGGAATTTGTCCTGGAAGTCGGGGCGGGATTTGTGCCATCTTTCAGTAATTCTCCACACATAAGAAAAAGGGGGGAAAGATTGAGGTAAAAGGGGGTAGACGAGGGATGAAAAGCGAAAAGCAAAAAATAGTAAAAGTAAAAAGTACAGTAAGGTGAAAAGGTGCAAAAAAATAAGATACGACAGGTAAATACAGAAGTTACCACAACAAGTGCCAACATTTATTAGCCCAAAAGGCTTCTGATATGAAACAAGAACACAGCAAACACACATAGAGAGGCTGTTAGGAAATGATGAATGAAAACAACAACAGAAGAGAAAAACGGGTGTGGTGGGGAGGATTAGGAGACAGTACTCCCTATGACTCAAAGCTAAATCTCCCTTATTAGCATATTAAGCCAATTAAATATTCATTGAGATAAATGTTAAGGGAAGCTGATGGTAAGCCTGAGTAAAATGTGATTTCCCTCCTGTACATGTGGATGTCAAATCAAAGTAAATGCAGAGAAATGGCTTACACTGGGATGAGTTTTTAGAAGAGAACAAGAAAGTCTACAAGCAAGGTCTAATTTAATGTTTAAATTGGAAGGTACAAATAAATCTAGGTTGTTTATTTAAGCTTTACACCATTCTAATAATATAAAATTACTCATCCTTAAAAGGGCATATGATGAAAAATGACATGAGAGACACTCGAGCGCAAAGAGAAATCACGTGCCACCCATTTTCTCTTGCACTAACCACTAAAACATTGATGTCCTTTTAAAAATGTGAATATAGGGTATGTTTCAGGAGAATAAGATGCATGCAGATCTGCAAGGGCAGTGGACAAAGTGAAGGGATAAAATAAAGTTAAATAATTGAACAGCAAAAGAAAAAGCTAAAATATTTTTTAAAGGCAGTTTTGGGATTATCCTGCACACTGGAGCATCCCAAAACCTTTGGTCTATCCATCTGCTATAACCTGTTATGAAATGAGGAAAATAGCCTTAGCACTAGGACATATCTTTGTCATAATGTGGCAAAAAGGTTGTCTGTGTTGAGTCACTAACTTTTTCGATTTGCCTTGATCCTGGAACATTTAATGTCTTACAGGCTTCAGCTCATCTAGAATGTTTAGCTTCGGGTAAATTTGAAGGCATATAGTCATCTGACTGTATGAATTGCATCATTTCTAAATCACGCCTGTGCCACAGGAGGGCCTGAAGATGCCTACAGATTCTCTGAATTCTCAGATATAATGCACTATAGGTGACAGAATATTCAAGTTCATCAAATGTTTGGCTGAATTCTTTTCTATTATAAAATTGCTTTACAATTATTACCTTATGTCAACCCTATGTCTCCGTCAGAGAGAGTTTGCCTCTCTCTAATGTTCTCTTTTATTCCCACTAATGTAACTGACCTGTTGTTATTTAACTATTTGGATGCAACATGTTTCTCCAGGTTTTTTTTTAGGTACCACATATTTTCCCAGCCTTTTGGCTCCCACTCAACTTGCCTGTGTGCATTCGTGTGTGCATGCAGCCATGACCAAAAGCATTTTATTATAGTGCCTAAGTGACTCAAACTATGTTGAACTCCAGTACCAAGAGGCAGCACTGTGCAGGCTGTAACCCTGGTAACCCAAAAGTGTTTCGTCCAAACTATTGAGGTCACTGGAATTCATTCACACTAAATTAAACTCTTATGTTCATGGTTCAATGGATAAGACACAGACATGAAAGCATAGAGAAATTCTGTTTACAGAAAGTCTTTTGACCAGTGTCCTCTGTGTTGAATTTACCTTGTCTGCATCCATAAGGGACCGTACACCAAAGCTCATGCAACCTAGCAGCACACTCACTCTGTTGATGTTAAAAGATAGACAAAAAATAATAAATCAGACAAAAGAAAATCATGTCATAGCCCCCTCAGCAAAACAAGGGGTCTCTTAATATAATTAAGATAGTTTTCAGACAAATTTCTATAATCCTCAAAAAGGTGGAAAATGAAAAAAGACCAAACAATAAAGGAATAAATTACAATTTTTGCATTTCGGCAACCAATAAATGACAATAAAGATTTAAAGGGCATAAAAAATTTTGTGCAATAAAAATTTAAAACGTAAATATTTTTTCATAAATAATAAAATAGGTTATGGTGCTTGTGTGTGTATGGTGGTGGTAGAGGTGGGAGAATTCAGATATGCATCCATTAAAGAGATAGTTTTTGACAACATTCCAGCTGGTAACACAGCTGCTGACGCCGTTTAGATGGTAAACTTGCCATCAGGAAAATGAGGTTCAGAAAACTGCCAAATACTGTATGAACATACAAATGGATCTTCTGCCTCCAAATATGTGAAGCGAACAGGCCCAAAAATAATAACCATCACAATAAGAAAAGAGCACTACAGAATCTTCTCTTTTCAAAATTCACTTTTTTCCTTAAACATGAGTAAATGTTTTTTTTTATTTTTATGGATTGACTAATTACAGTCTGTATGGTGTATTCAGTGCACAAAGTCCACTGATGCAGATACTTATTGAGACTATTTAGTCAATGTCAAACTACTTTCCCTCTAAATGACAGACAAATCAGCTTGCCAGCAATGACACCAAAGCATCTGAGCTTCATAGTCATTAATCACACTGTTTTAGACTGAAAGTATATAACTAGATAAGCCTTCTTTACCCAAGCTGCCGAGTCTGTTTCAGATTTTTGGAGCTACAGTTTTAGTAGTGTCCACAGTTTTCTGCTGCACATACTCTTCCCCTGTTGCTCTTAGGCCATATGGAATCTCTCACTCTTCTAAAAAGGCTTGCGACCACTGCTAACTCTGCTTTACTTGGTAAACTTATGATAGAAGGTGCCCAGGAGGTATAAAGCAGGTGCTCAAAACCCTGAAGTGCCTCCTTCCAGCTCATATATTCCTCCCACCGAAGAGAGTGAGTCCAGTTACCCTGTGCAATCATCTGAGCGTGGACAAAAACTGGATTTCAGGAATTGCCCTTTGTACTATATTATTGATTTAATCCTTAATTTATCCAAAGAAGGTCACAGGGACACTAGATCCTTTGATTGAATTAATCATTAGACATGTAGGTAAAAATGTGATAATTCTTCATTATGTCCATCAAGGGGTGCGAACAAATCAAATCAGCCAAGTTTGGCTCAAGAAGCACTTTGGCCAATGTTCAGTGCAGTGTTTCAGAGGATGTGCTGAATAGGCTAATTTTCCCAAAACTCCCCTGACCGCAGCACAACAAGAGACCTTGTTCAATAAGAAGATTCAGTCACATCTGAATCTTATTCTTGAGGAGACAGTGAGGGCTGAAACACAGCCCTACAGGGAAGCAGGTTGTGACTCTACGTCGTGCATCATGTTTAGCCTTTTGGCAGTTGAGAATTACATCATTTATCAGGGTTCAAAAGTCTCCTTTTATGCATATATATATTAACTGCTTTGTATGAGTACTTCCCTTGCGTGCATGACACTGGCCTACACTGGTTGATCTTGAGGCTTTTTCCTTGAGCTGTTCAAGACGCAGCTGTCATTGAAGCTGGTCAGATGATTGCTGCTCATCGGAAGTGACAGACTGTCTGCGCTGAACAGATGCTGCCCTGGTTTACTGTAAGGAGTGCAATATTGTCTGGAGAAAATGCTCTGTTTGGAAACTGCTCCGGGAAGAAGTGCAGGAGTAACAATCTGTTAAAGAACTTTGATTCTCTGCTGTAATGCAAAACACAAATGACTTGAGATAATGCATTGGTAGTGCAATGGAGGGGATCTGTTTTTCTGATGTTCTTGAGGAAATTACACTTTAAGTATGCATACATATATATAAAGTACACAAACAAGATCAAAACCCTGAGTTAATATTTAAGCAAATGCACACAGATACAGAACTTCTAGAAACATCTGCTGCAGCAGGATTTTCCCAATTATTATCAAGTAGTTTTTTGGTGTGAAGGCTTCTTAGTTCTGTTACAAAATCAGTAAATCGCTCTTAAGTCCCGGAAAATGTCCCAAAAAAGGTCTTTATCTCTGTAATTATTCCTGATCTCAATTTAGCTTCTGATGTAAGACTGTCTAAGAATTAAGTGCTTCTTTACACGCTTAAAAACTAGCACAGTGAGGTATGTTTTCTATTCAACTAAAGACAAAAGAATAATTCATGTTACAGCAATCAGAGGAAACCCAGGGAATCTTATGTATAGTTCTCTTTGGCATTTTCAGAATACAGCCATGCATCTAGTCTGCCATCTCAATGCAACAGAGCAAAGCAACATTTGTGACTCATTCAGCCAAACACCCAGCAATGACCCTATTTTGGCTTATGTCTGCTGAAGCAGGGAAGCGAAAGTAACCCAGTCACTCTGCCAAATACAGCGACAGGCATAAGAGAAACACTTGCACAAACACACATGGCACACAGCAGCATTAATTATAAAATGTCCCTTTGAAGCTTTTGTATAAGAAGCTTTATGTCTCTGCACATGTCCTGCATTGCTATGTTTCCAGTTTGAAAAATGTGAGTTTTGATGGGAAAATCAATTGTTTTATACTGACACTGTGTAGTTTATTATCATCTTCTGTGCTTTCAGAACATCATAATCTTCAACTTTCCCACAGGTTAAGTACCGTACCTTGTTGTGAAGTCAGAGTTCCACATCGTGAGGAGGAGTCTCTTATGAAGGTCCTCCTCACTGATTACACTGCAGAAAAGAGAGAGCAAATAAGGCTACTGATATCAAATTCCAAGTGCTTGTTCAGACTGAGAAAAAGCCCATTCTAGGCGTGGTGCAATTACATTAACAAAGGTAATGCAAAGAAATAGCTGAATGCAGATTGCCTGGGGGCAGTAGACAGATGCAAAGAAGTAACAATGCTGATAATATCTAATCTTGGGCAGAAAATTGCCACTCATCCTGAGGCTCCATTTTGCTTAACAAAGGCACACAGTTCTGAGTTCTGAGACATGCTCTTTTGAAAAAGCACTGACAAACTCCACTCATTTGGTATCAATTAGCTCTCAGATTACAGCACATTGTATCAGTGGAACAACACTAACAACATAGCTTCTCAAAAAAGTAAATTACATTGGACAATTAATTGCTATTCAAGCGGTTTAAATGCTTACAATTGAAATGTTTGCAAAAAGATGGGGTTTCTGCAGTTTGGAACCATCTGAGTCTTCTGTCTTCCTCTAGGATCAGAGTCAGGAAACAAGCCAATCTGAAAACCAGAGTACAAACAACAATCCTCCAAGGTTAACAATGGCTTTTTTGCGTGACCCTAAACAACACACATACCTTAACATAAGAGTCACATGATCCCTGTCGCTCTTTCAGCACGTCCCGTCCCTCCAGAACTGAAAACACAATGTTGATGGACAATTTTAAAACTTTCCGTTTTTTTAAATGCTTTAGAAAAATTTTAAAATCGATTTTATATTTTCTGATAAAATATTACAAAAGGTCAACAGAAAGGTGAATTGATTGGTTGTTCAGGGCCTTTCCCCCTAATTCCTTCAAGGCTCTCGTGTGGCTTTAAGAGAGTGATGGTCACTGTACTGAGAAAGTATTTGCATAGTTTTCTGTCTCCACAAAGGGTATTTGGAGCTTGTTTATTTCATATTTGGTTGTTGGATTCTTGTATGACCAAAATCCGCAGACATCTGTTGGTAGTTTTCCACTTTCTATGATTTAGGGCAAATCAAATGCAGCAGATTTTTTTCCCCCTCTTTTAACAGATTCCTGCCATCTTACAAATACTAGCTGCTGGTGAACTGTATTAATTTTTTTGTAAACTGGATACATCTGTTTTGTTGTTAGTTTATTGACTTTCCGTTGCAGCACAATGTAGACTGATCAGCTTTTTTCAGAACAATGTCTACAGCTGATTTAATTAGAACACCTACTTTTGACTTTTTTAAACATAAATACCATTTTCAGGAGCCTGGTGAAAATGTGAAGTAGAGTAAAGAACAACAGCTAAACAAGTAAAAGACCAAGTTACCCTCTGTTTTTTGTTACGAGCTCTAATGTTTCAGTTCTTAATAAACTCTGTCTTTTGCAAGAATAGAGATTCCTTTCCTCATTCTGGCAGCTGATCTAACCTGAGGAATTCAGATAATGTCTTTGTCAGAGGACTCAGACCACAGTGAAACCTTCTACTTGCCGCTTGTCTCTTGAGGTTTTTCAATGTGTATTTTTAGGTGTGTTTAGAATCGTTATTCATGTGTAGAAGCTGTCATCTTTGCTCAGCCACAGAACGGGTGGTGTTTGCCGTTTCCTGCCTAAAAATACTAAAAGCTCGTTTCATTTTTTAAATGAGGATAAGTTCACCTTTTACGAAAATATTTAGCCACTTTGTTGGCTAACTTTCGCGTGCCTCTGTACTGTTGTTCTTGTACAGTAAGCACAGTGTGCATTGCTCAAGAATGCATACATTCTTGCAGGATAAATATTTTAAGCTCTGCGTACTTCATATTCATATCCATGTGCTGCTGGAAAAGCAGGTACAAAGTTTAGAGGCTTCTTTAACACATGTACTCACCAATCTCTATACCCTCTTGAATAAAAATTGTTCTGTCATGACTGGTGTGTTTGACATTCTTTCAGCTGCCCATGTTTTTTAATTCACATAGACACATATGGGGCAAGAACAAGATGATGTCTGGCTGCTGAGACGCCAAGCTATGAAGATGATTTGAGAAAGTCATTAAGTATTTCCAGTGGCAGAGAACCCAAAAGGAAAATCAGCAGACGTTAGAAGCAAAAAATCCACATTCTTTTAGTCCATTAATATTTTAAACAGTCTTGCTGTTTTTACTCGACACTGAAACACATTTTACATGGGGGGATTTTTCAAAATGTTATAGTAATAAAACAAATTATTTTCAAGAAATATTAATGTTTGTTTATTGATTAAAATGCTTAATACATGTTGGAGTTTTATATCAATATGAGTCTAATCAATTGGATAGAGAAATGTTTCAATTTTGATTTTTTTTGTACTATTAGAATGAAATGACTACAAGCATTCACACCCGTTTTTATTTCATTTTTTCATAGAGCTATACTTTTTTATGATATAGTGGTTTTAGTTTTAAAGTAAATCCACTACTGATGAAAATTAACTCAAATTTAGTTTCATGTTGATGACCACTATCGAAAAATCAGAGACGACCAAAACTTCAAACAATTTTCAAACCAGGCTTTGAGTGCACTTTTAATCCAATTACAGTGTGAGAGCGGGCATCATTTTCAGTGGTGATCTACCATGGATGAACCATGAATTATGTGTTGTTTGTCAGTTTCTCTTATTTGTATTACATGAGTTTAATGTAACTGGTTTTGCAAAAGGGGTGTTTGACCAACTTTACAGTTATTTTCAAACACATAGTAAGTTATGGTGCTGCACAGTTGAATAAGAACACAATTCTGAGACATTTATGTTACCGTGAGTCTGAGCAGTAATTGGCCCTTCACAGAAAAATGGCATGGGCATAAAAGATTCTGAGAGGGGAGATGGAGAATTACAAACAAAAATAGAAAGCTGTTCACTGGTTGCTGGGAAACAAAAACAAACAACCACTTTTGATGGATCAATGTTCCCAACAACCTGCGCTTTTTAACATTAATGCTGGCCTGCAGCTCTGCGCGGCGATGTGAAGTGTGCCATGCAAAATTCATGTGGTTTGCCATGAAAATGAAGCAGCCTTGTCTTTAAATGTTCCATAAAATATGGAGAATAGATCCGTAAAAATAGAAAATAGATGGAACATCTTCATCAGCACCAAGCAGGAGAGAACTGCACTGCCTTCATTACAATGGGAAAGGCTGTTTAACACAACTCACCACTGACGACAAGCACCTCATGCTCATTGACGACTGACAGCTTCCGCTGACCTATAAAATCAAAGAGGAAAGATTATGATGGGTCATCACTACTATATATTAGCTTTTATCAATTTATTATATACTAAATTATTCCCCTTCACCCTCTGATAATCTTTTACTTTACATCAGTGTTTTATATTTATGACACAGATGTTACTACTCAACTACTTACCCTAGAAAACCTTACCTTGTGGGAAAACTAAAACAAGCTTTACTTCATGAACCTGTCATTTCACAAATGCACTTTGCCTGACAGGGAGAGACTTTTTTTTTTCTTTAGACCTTGTCCTGTTCAGCATTACAGCAGTAGAACTTAAATCTGAGTACCCTGCTACGTCAAACAATCTTGCTTTGCCAAGGGAGGTTTGGGGGGTGAAAAGCCCCCCTTGATTATCCAATACAGCTTTTTTTTGTTTTTCTTACAAACCTTTACATGTATCAAATAATGCAAAACTTGACACGGGAGAGAGAGAGAGATGGAGAGAGAAAAGGACGAAAGAGACAGAGAGACTATCAAACCACTCAATATGGTCAAGACAGGGAGAAAATCAACATAACCTGTTACCAGTGTTTGGTTATTGGTTAGTTTTTGTAGATTTACATTCCTTATGTCACAGATATGAGTCAAATGTGCCATTTTTCATCTACATAGATAAAAACCAAAAATGAACAGCATGCCTATGCAGCATTGTTTGTATTGCACCTGCATAAAAGAGTAAGCGTGTGTTTTTATGTGTGCTGTGTTGATTTAAAATGACACTAAATCCACTAAATTTGCTTGATCTGACAGCACTGGATCCCCAAATTGTATAGACTTCAAAACAGAATCTTCCCTTAGGCTGTAAAACAAAGCATTAATCTGCCTTTATTATTCACAATTTCCTGAATACGTTACCATGTCTCAGGTAAATGGGGATTGTTCAATCATAATAAAAGATATACCTATGTTGCATGTTTTGGAACAAAGTTCTCGAGCAAAGTTTGCTGTCACATCAAACAATGGGATGGTCTGACGTGGAGCCACAGGGAGTCAAATAAACCCTAAACCATTCCCAGACACACCCCTGTCTGCGCTCACCAGCAGCTATTTAATAAACTCAGAGCAGCCCACAGAGACATTACACATCCCCTCTTTGACTTAATGTTATCGGTTCTCTCTCCAACTGTTACAATAACTTTAATGAACTATGAATTTGACACAGCTGCTGTTCTCATCCTCATGATGAGCTCATGAATGGAGAAACCAAACCTTGTTTCTTTTTCATGATTGCAGATTGCAAAAGGGCGATATATTGATGAAAAATGGCAAATTTCACAAGAAATACAAATAAAGTGGCATTTTTCAATAAATGTTTTTCAAAAATAAAAATCTAAATTGACCAGAAATCTCAAAATAAACTTGTCATCTCAAGAAATCAACATCAAAATAAAAAACAAATGCAGGCAAAGCTGCTCTCATCCTCCTAAACTGAGATGGAAAGGGGTTTACTGTATAGTAATTCAGATTTTGGGTTGTATGATGACTATCAACTACGTACTTCAGCGACTGTCCTCACAAAGACGAAAACCTGCTGGATGTGTGTCTGTTTGCCCACTCTCCATTAGCTGTCAATTTTTCTCCCCCCCATTCCCATTCTGTCTGCCAGCACCTCTTTTTCTGTCCTTTCCAGTCAGCCTCCCAGTGCTTCTAACAATTCCAGGAGACTTATTAGCTATGTTGACATGGCCACTGCTAACATTGGCTTTGTGTTCCCCTAAATTAATCCTGTTCATACGAGCACAGACTAAAGCTAAAATGAAGGAGCCTCACTGTGTGATAACACTGCTGGCACTTCAGAGCTTGGGTACAAGGGATGTTTGTCGTTCCCACACTGGACTTGGCATGGTTTTATGCTCCTGGTTGCGGTAGAGGAACAAAGTAAGAAGTGAAAACACTGTAATATCTTCCTGGTCTGGACATGCCTCCTGTAAAAGTGGCTACGGGGCTTTTTCAGACATCTCAAACCCAGCTTATATCACACTGTAACTATAAAGGCCGACTAAAAAGAATGAGGAATAAAGAGCATAACAACTAAATTATATCAAGTCTTGTATTAAGAGTTTGATTTTTAAATCCTTGTCGTGCATTAAAGTGATTAACTTTTGCCGAAATGTACCCTGGCAAAGGTAAGAAGGGCTGAAAATGGAGTACCAGGCAGAGGAAGAGGATGGTCCTCTCAGAGGTGAAGTGACCTCTAAGGCCAGTCCATTAACCTTTAGAAGCTGAGGGTACATCCTCTCACAGGTGTGACTTAATAGGGCATGGCATTCAAGACAGCGCTGATTCAAAACGTGCACAAACGTATGCAACTGCATGTCACTACACACCGAAGTGGGACTGTCACGCAGCCATCATACTAACACCGTCTTCTGGAAATGCATTTGGTGTAAAAAAAATACTTCAGATTTTAGATCCAGGGCATGATTGACGCTGGGGAAAGATCCTGTCGTTGCTCTTAATTACTAAACCCAAGTGATAACAGATTTGGCAAGTTGCACATGGCATAGTTGATGCTTTGAAAACGTCAGTATGTATTAAGGTTGCGCCAAGCTTTCCAGATGCACATCTAGCTGCAGCTGCTACCTTAAACCACTTGGGAGCAAAGTTAAAAGTATGTGGAACAACAAACGCATGCTGATCTTAACTCCAGGAGACATGTCTTCCTTGTTGAGCAGACATTTTCAAATGAAACAGTTTGGCATTGCACTGTTGCTGTACTTTATCATCTCGAATGGGCAGAGCAGTGTTCCTGACAATGTATAGCTCTATGACTTGGTTCTCCTGCCTCGTTAGCTGCAGGAGCCAGAAATACTTCATCATATCCCCGCCTCCACTTAGTTCTTCCAGTTAGTGTCCTCATCACTCTGCACTTTTGGCATTGAGATATTTTTTAAAGATGTCACAGACTGATTTCTGAGTCACCGACAGCAGGATACTGACTGTGTCTGCATTGGCTGCATGGGTGCGGATGTGTTTGTGTGTGAGTTTTTTGTTTTTTTTTCCAACTGAAACACCATGAATGTCCCTCTTGGTTAAACTCTGGACACATCTGGAAAGTTCAGATCAATTACCATTTTATATTGGCAGCTAAAAGCAGGTTTTAGGCATTTTAGGCTTGACAATATCAGCAATGGAAGTTTCTAATATATTTATGAGCATAAACGGGGATTTGTCCCACCTGGATGCTGACATTCTAAGCCAACGGCAAATGGGAACTAGATCTGTCTTTTTCACAGTTTCTGAATTTTATAATCTCTGGTTGCAAATGAATAACTGGCATATATGCATGACTACCCATTATACTATCATCATTTGATCAATGGGTAAAATTCAGCCTGCATTAGAACTTCAGAAACTATTTGATATTCTTTTGACTTTGGAAAGTCCTGATGATATAGAAATTATATATATAAATGCAAATGTGTGGGTTCGGACACTGCAGCTTAATTTAAACTTGACTTGGAGTATTACAAAAAAGCAGCCATGCTTATTTGTGGTGTGTGTGTTTGTGTTTGCGGATTTAGAGCAAGAGAAAAATCCAAATGTCAGGTTTGTTCAGGTGTAGAAAGGTCAAGAGAAAAACAAGCCCTCGGTGTACAAGAGATGTAAGCCAAAAGGAAAAGGAGGGGGAAAAAATGAGAATACTATGAGAAGACAATACCAAAAGTATATAACAAGGGGGGGTTTGTCATGGCTACAATAAAAACAGACCTGCCCCCTTGAAATGTATTATAGTACTCTGTACTTTAAAGAAGCAAACACAGTTGTACTAAAAGACATAAATTAGGAAAGAATAGCTACTTTAACTTGAGCTACTGCAGAACCCTTTTACCTGGATGAAAAAAGATAAATATATTTGCCTCTATTGGTAATTCCTGCTGAACTTTACATTCTGCTAAATTATTCACTGAAAAAATTAAATTAATTAAGTTTTTTGGTGAAAAACTCCCTAAATGTCAAAAATGTACAATTTTGTGTCCATTTGCGCTGAACATCTTGTTTAACGTCTCATTTCTGTTAAACAGCAACATCAAGTCAAGTCAAACCCATTTTACTGCCTTCTACACGGTTCCTTGTCTGACCTTTTCCCTGTTGAGCCCGTCCTGGTTCATGTGACAGCTCAATTAGGCCACAAAGAGGTGGCCTGTCCAATAAGAGGTCAAGAGAACAGACTAGATGCATTAACAAACCATCAACTTTGTGACCTGGCTCAGTAACATACCAAAATCAAGGAGACTATTTCAATTAGAAATTTCCAAATGTCCAAAAATGTAACAGGGATATGTGAACCATTCAAAAATGACTTGTTCAAATTTCCATATTACTTCTTAAAACTCCTTCCCTCTTTATCACAGCAGACTATTCTGCTGACTCCTTACATTTTCTACTGAGTTTTGTTGAAAACCTTCACCCAAAAAGCATTTGGTAAGGCCTGCTCCAGTATTTGTGTGACGAACTGCTGCACACATTGTCAGCAAAGAGGGGAAAGAACAGATCATAGCTGATTCATGCACAGTTACGTTTACTCTGAGAATAAAGGGTGGAAATTGCTGTAAGGTTTAAAGTGTTCATCTGAGGCAAGTGCCATCCCATCCCATTTGATCCAGGGGAGAACAAAGAGTAGATCTGATAAGAAAGGCACAAGGTATCCTCTAATTACTTCACTGAATATCCTTTAACAAGCTTGTTATATAACCTCCCGCTAGTCATCCACTTCCTTGCTAGCTGACAAAACTAGTAAAACTGAACTCTTTAATCAGGCATAAAGATTTATCATGTACCTTTAAACCACAAAGAAAAACAACCGTGCATCCAACACCAGGACACACTGACAGGCACAACATTTCTAAAAGACTATCGCAAAAAATGAATTAATTATATGGAATTTTATGTAAACTTTAGACATGACAAAAATGGATTTACAGAGTAAAGAAAATAGCTATTTCACATTTCTAGAAGGCACATTCCTCCTGGCTTAGGAGGCATATTAAGAGAGAGCTCCTCATCACAGTCCAAAATCATGCCAACAATATTTTGACACCGTCTTTAATAGTCCTGTTTTAGATTACATTCACCGGCTGTCCACTTTACAGAGGAGAGAACTGTACTGTGGATACCCTACAAATGCCCAAGAGGAACAGAAAGCATTAGGTCTTCACCGTATTCCTGGCTTTTATTCAGTCCCGAGACAAAAATCCTATAAGGCGTTCAAAGGCTCACTACACCAAACAAATGTACATTTCAGAAATCTTGACCCACTTTCTAAAGGTCATACTGTCAGATTATTCGAGGAGAGAGGCGAAATGTAAAGATTAAGCGTACCAAAACATGACATCACTACTACCTTTTCAAATGAAGTGTCTGATTTGGTCTGTTTTGTTTACACTCTTTTGTCTTGACTGTTTTTTCCAGGAACTGAAAGGGGCACCTCAAAGTGCTTAGAGTGCTTTTAACTCTCTCCAGAGTAGCATGATGTCTTTTTTAAAATCTGAGCGGAAAAATTATTCAGTACAGTTACTTTAATTCAATGGCTGTTTTCTAACACACAAAAAGGATGGTTTTATCATAAATAATACACAGTTCTCTGACACCAAAGGCCCAGATGTTCTGCAACGGTAAGAGCTTACCCCCTGACCTCCTCCACACACATCCAGCAAAAGCTCCTCTGGGATAAAAAAACAACAAAATTCAGCCACACAACTGTAACCACACCCCTGTAATACCTTATCCATATTCATTTATCTCAGATGATAAATACTAGATTATGGATGAGGCTTTAGTCTGGGTAAACAGTGAAGGTGCACCCTCCCCCGATCTGTTATAATACCCTCCATAAATGATTCAGAATGTCACCAGATGAGGGGACATGTTACTACATCTGAGCCTACTTGCTTTATGATTAATATGCTTCCCCTCATGGACAGATTCAATGATTGGGCCTGTAGCGTAAGACCTACATGACTAAATCCTTTACACTTTAACAGCATGTACACATTCCTGCACAGCCTCTAAAGTGGATAGGTGAGACAAGCGCATAAATAATGCACAAGATGCAAACAGCCGTTCGCTCCAAGCTACAATAGAATTGTGTCTAAAACTTTTGACCAACCGACACATTCTACAGGCAGTACAAATTCTTTACAAGGACAGAAATGTGTCTCACCAAATGTTGTGAGGAGGAAGGACGATGGCTGAGGAGAGGTGGCAGGGGGCTGACGCAGGGCAACTCTGAGACAGGTCATCGTAGAACATGCTACTGCACACAGAGTGGCTTCAGCCTCGCTGGTATGGAAAAGAAACTTGACGCCTGTTTAGGAGGTCCTATGAAGATACAATATGCAGGACCAGCTCAAAACAGGAGGCAATCGGTTCTTCAAATTCTAAAACTAGATAGAAGAATAAATATTAACATAAATATATCAATACGGTATTTAATAAAAAAGCAGAGGTTTTAGAGAAGCTTTGAGAAGAGCTCCAAACACAAAGCTCTTCTTTGGATGTTGGCTTCCTTTGGTTTAGTTGTTTGTCAAGATTATCTCACACTGCTTCAATGATCCTGAGGTCTCTGGGGACGATTCAACACTTCGTGACACCCTCTCTCCCCATTTTCTTTCCCTAAACTGGTTTATTGACAGCTGTCCTTCCACCAAGACTATTTTTGATTAACCTCCAGTCAACAGTTGATGGTTCAGCTGAAGGTCCAGATGTGTCAGGTCTTTTCTGGATAATACTTTCCAGTTTCGTCAAAACATCAATTTCAGAAACTGTCTAAATGCAGCAGATTGTGAAGGACAGAGACATGCCATGTCTTCAGCTCTTGGGTATCACTGGGTTGGTGCAGAAATACTATCATGTATCTGTCAAACTGCCTTAGGCATTTTTTTCAAATGCGATGAAAGAAATCAAGCAGTAAATTATAATGAGTTGTTTTTTAATAGCATGATTTACTATTGGCTGTCACGTGAGAATGGTCCAGTCTAAGAGATGGACTGAAAATGTGAAGAAAAAGTCTTGCATAAAAAGAATAGAAAAGCTTTGTATGACTCTCAGGAAGTCTGGAGAACCAAGAACAGAGACCAGTTTGCAGACATGCAATTTTATTTCCATTATTCATCAATTATGACCAAAAAAATCTTTATTTCGTAGTTTTGAACATTGTACTATCTGATTCTTAAAGAAATAAAACACTTCAACACATACACTTTGTGCCCTCAGTTCATTTTGTTGTTGTTAATTTCTGAAAACTCTCCCTTTTTATTACAAAACTTATAAATCTCCCCCCATTGTTAGGAGAAGCCTTTATGATAAAGTGTGATCATAGAAATTTACATTTTCTTTGACTTGGTATAATTTCAAATGCAAAACCCAAACAGTTAAATTTCTTATCTGATGGCTCGCAATTAGAAATTAATTATTTCACATTCCTAGCTGGTCCAAACATTTTTTTCTTTCATCTTTAATCAGAAAAGAAGCTTTCTAAAAATGGCGTTTAGCATGCCCATGCCCATGACGAAAGAAAACAATTATTTATAATCCACATTGAAAAAAATTGCTATGAAATACAAATACAAACAAAAGAACTTTACAGCTGCATCTGGGGTACAAAACATGTTTTACAACCTCGATTAAACTGTAAATGAAAGTAGTTTAGATACAACTAATCCAGTGTTGTTGCTGTTCCAATAATCCAGATTATTTATCTTCATGATTTAACACACCTCTGGGTGAAATGTGACGCAACATCAATGGCTGAAACACATTGTTTTAGACATCTTGCCCAGCAGCAGTGAACCAGTAACCGAGAAATGAACTTTCAGTATTAATCCCGATTACCAGCGGACACGCCTACCCAGAAGTCACCCAAATCAAGCTCTGTTTAATGAAAAAAAAAAACGGTTTCAGGATTTCCTATCCCTTGCAATGCACAATGTAAAAATTCAACTCAGCAAGCACCGTACACACAACGGGCTCAAGAATAGCGTGTGTGTGTGAAGGGACTATTTTGGGCTGAGAAGAAATCATATGTCCAGTTATCTTTTCATCCTGCCTCTTGTCCATTTCTCAGGACTTTAAAAAGACATGATAATTTTCCCCCCTTCCTTTCATTTTGTCCTCCGCGAAAAACCCCTGATTCATTGGGTCCTTATCAGTCACAATGAAAGGAAAACAAAGGACTTCTCTGAAACTCGTACACAGCCTCCCACAAGGGGAGGAAGTGCAGCAGAACCTCCACTCATCACTCTCGCGCACAGTGACACAAAAGCACACACTCTTTTCGCAATGTCAATGTTCAGTTTTCAAAAGACACAAAGCAAAGATATTTTTACCTCCCGAAAGGCCAAGTTTTCGATTGTGAATCCAAGCAGTGTGAATCCAAGCAAAGATAGTTGTTTGAAACAAGCAAGAAAATGAGACTTGTCTGTCCTGTGGTCTTGACAAATATTCAGAGTTTCGATCAAATAGTTCAGTTAACTTTGACATAGATGAGTTTAAAACCCTTGGTCATTATTAAGTTGTTGGTCAATGGAGGTCTAACAAGCGCACCCTAATACATTACCACTCAAAAGTGTGAAGTTATTCATCCAATTATTTTGTGCCCAAACTTTAATTAGAACTCTCAAGCATAATAGGCAAGTGCTAGGTAGATCTGGAAAGTTTGTAATAGGCAAAGAAATGTTAGGGAAGGGTGGTATAAGCTGTAGGTAAAAGAGGAAGAAGGTAAATGCTACACAATTAAGATCTTAGAGATAAATAGCAGAGTGGAACATGTCCCTTGCAGAGAAGAACTTTCAATTTGTACAGATAGATTGAAGATGACCGTGCAGTTTTGACCAAAGTGAATTCCAGTGTGAAATCAGAAGGGGGCAAGCTGTGTGCACAGATGTCCAGACTGCCATGGGGAGAACAAAAGGGAGTGCATGACTTCTAGCACAGTTGCAAAGCTTAGTTGTGTTTGAAAGTAACAACAGGGTGAAGAGTTGAGACACTTAATATGGTCAAATCTTGGCCAAAAAAACTCAACTCCTCCCATTTAAGAAGCACATGAATCACATCCGTCTGTTTCTGACATTTACATACTGCAATCCAATTATATTTATTTTTAACAACATCTGCACAGTTTTTTTTTTCTGTATTTTGTTCTTTAATTTACTAGATTTATTGAAAAGTGGAAAAGCTGATGACCCCTTTTAATAAATGCTGTCCCCTGCGGTAAAAAAAACATCTTGCAAATGGAACCACAGAACTAAATGTCAGCCAACTTCCCACCCCAGAGGTTACTTCGTGCTTTGCCATTTCCAGGGACACACATTAATGAATGGACAAATTACTTTTGAAAGCAAAATGACTGCCATGTAGCTCCAACCACAAGCAGTTTTTCTCTTTACAGTTGTAATAAAGTAGTTTGTTTTAAAAATCATCCTTCACCACAAGTCCATGGCATTGTGATCTTGTGTCCAAACTTAATATTTGCTTTTTGTATTGTACCTGGTCTTTTTTTTCTTAGCTTGTGCAAACTCTTTCTCCTACAGCCTCAGTAATCTGACACTATGTGGCTGGACAGACCTGTAGGTCAAAAATAAGTCCACAAAAAGGCTGTAAATACCTTTTGTATGCATTAATACGGTGTTATGTGAATTACTCATATGTTAAAAACAATTTCCAGCTAAGAAAGTTTGATTTCTCAATTTTTTCCCAGATCTTTGGAAAGTTATTTTATATAAATCTAGAAAGGAGTGAGAACTATCGAAAATATAACAATGGTCCATGCTACTGCACAGCCTAATGCAACATTGTTAGTAGCGCCTAAAACTTTATCTCAAAAATTTTTCAACCTCTTACACTCCATAAACATACCCTTTTCCTAAATTGTGAGCTTTCGGCTTTCAATTTTTCAACCTTAGTTTTGTTTCATAAATACAATTGCACAACCTAGTGGGCTCACTGTAACGTGCAGTAGGAATGTGCTCCAAAAAAAAGCATTGTTTCTCTCAGGTTTGGTTCCTGAGAGATACCTGCCTCTAAACAAGAAATAGACTGAAAGGATCAAACTTCCCATACCAAATTAAAAATACTGACTATTGTTTTTTTGACACTGAATATGTTTCTTTGAATACAACAGGTGGACTTTGGGCATCAGCCACGACGAACGGGACTTAGTAATGCATTTAGATACATTTTGGTTGGAATTAATGTTGATTCAGGGCAAATAATTGCAGTACTCTGCGAGACTGAGTTTGCAGATAGATGTTAATCTAAAATGAGAGGCGACAGTGACATTGACACTGTCTTCAATGTCTGTCTTCTATTCAAAATAAGAAAGAAACTGTTTTATCAACATTACTAAATGCATACATACCCAGTAAGGCACGTGTGTATTAACTTTTAATTGCTACAACTGACAGGTCAGAACTGAAACAATCTAAATTATGCTTACCGTCTGGATTGAAGAGGAATAAAGGACTTCTTTATTTCAAATGGGAAGTTATGGAGGTATATTAGGCACTGGAGGGTCCTGTCTTGCACTAATTTATCGCCATAGTTTTAAGCACTCGACATTGGTAACTTTGCATTTTTGTTCCACGTTTTGTATCGGGATAACCGTATCGGTCAACCACGCATGCGCACTCAGAAACCATGACAACTACGTTTGAGTAGTTTATAACGTTTCTAGCGTAATAATTTGCGTACTTTTTAAACCGATCATATCCATTCTAGCGCGTAGCAATCTTTTTAAGATGGTAAGTAAACGATGCAGCTCCATTTAACTATAATGCCCATTTATCGTCGAAAATCTATTCCACAGAACTCTAATTTTACAGAATTTGAAAGCTCTTCCCACCCGGAAGAACAGCTCAGTGGAGAGGAAGCGGGTCATACTCTTAACATGCACTGGAAGCGGAACGCTAGGCTCCTTTTTCGGAGAATTGTAGCTAAATAAAACTGTTTATTGTTTTACTGGTGACCTTTCTTATTGCGTTTCGATTCATTTCTACAAAATATATATTCATCAAAGTCTTATTCCTGCTTCTGTTGTGCTATGGTTTCCATTTGAGCTCATGTGATAGATCAGTGTAGGACGTGTTGGTACAACTGTAAAATCCTACAGTCTAAATTAAACCGTGACTATTGATTTATAAGGTCGTCACTTTAAGTCTGTTAACATTGATTACCAAAACAAAAAAGTAAAACCAGATTACTTTTAACAGTTGTTCTGATGGCCATGGAGTTTTTGCCTGTGCTGGACCCAACAGACCATCCAAAAGAAGGAATTTGGTGAGTACATTAGGACTAATTTGTTGAACCACGGGTTGTATTTTTGGTCCTTCTGATTTATCTTTATCGTTGCTGTCTACAGGTATTCTCTAATCCCTGGTGGAGATGCTCCAGGTGTCAGTGTGGGACATACCTGCATGTTTATTCCATCTGGAAACGGAGGAAAAGGAAGAATCCTTATTGTTGGTGGAGCCAATCCCAGTGGCAGTTTCTGTCATTCCCACATTATAAACCTAGGTAAATGTGTTCTTAAAGTCTTTCCAGGATTACTGCTTTGTCTCCTCAGGATGCCTCATTGCCATTGCTTTTTCTGTAAAAAGATTACATCAAGACAAAATATTTTGTCAGAACTTCTTTCAAACTTTTGCCAGTTGTTTGACTGAAGTGCCCTTTGAACTAAACAGGTTTTCTGTTCATGTCTGTTTTATTTTTTGTTTTGTTTTTTAATTAGATGATCATGAATGGGAAACCTCACAATGGGAAGGTTTGGAGTCACGATATGAACACTGCAGCTTCGTTCCAGAGGGCGACCCACAGAGCCTGTGGGTGTTTGGGGGGGCACAGCAGAGCGGAAATCGCAGCTGTATCCAGAAACTTCAGCTAACGGGTACAAAATCGTTTTTCTGTGCACACTGTTCCTGCACCACCGTATTGATTGTGCAGTATGTGAGATTTTTATTAGAACAGAATACTGAAATAGGTGCATATCGCGTCCAGACAGCACGCCTCGCTGGCAGAGTGTGGTGGTGAAAGGAGAACCCCCCAGTCCCAGGACGTACCACACCACCTCAGCATGCATTGGGGACAAACTGTACGTCTTTTCTGGTGGGGAAACAGGAGCCGCTCCCGTCTCTGACGCCAGACTTCATGTTTTTGATACAGGTTAGTGGGAAATTAAACTGATGCTTAGCTTGATTCAAACCTTAATTCATCTCCTCCAAAATGCTTTGTTACTCGTTTTTAGCTGCTATTTCTTCACTACTCGTAACTTTAGGAAAGCACAAGTCTGATCTGGGGACGTTGTTGTTCTTTCAGAGTAAACAAATGTTAAAGTTTATTCAATTGACAAATGAATATCTAAATTGTATATCATTTTAAAATTCTCTCCAGTGTCTTCCACTTGGTCCCAACCAGAAGCAGAAGGTAGACAGCCACCAGCGCGACATGGCCATGTCATCGTGGCTGTCGGCTCAAAGATCTACATACATGGCGGCATGGCTGGGGAAAGATTCTACAATGATATGCACTCTCTTGATCTAAGTGAGCCTCTCTGACTACTCAAGGATTAACAATAAAATGCGGTGCCGATATATTTCAAAATGGAGGTTTACCTGAATTTATTGAAAAGCATGTTATCTGTGTTTAAAGGAAGCATGAAATGGGAGAAAGTACCGGCCAAAGGCGATATTCCTCCAGGTGTAGCAGCCCATTCAGCAGTTGTGCTGGGCACAGACATCTACATATTTGGAGGACTCACAGCAGACGGTGCCACTCACACCATGTACAGATTCAACACTGGTACTCTCCATTTATACTTAAGACTTCTGCAGTTCCTCAGTTTAGATTTATTTTTATGGATGGATGGATGTAACTATACATTGTGATGTTATACTCTGCTTACAGCCAAAAAGCGATGGACCCTGATGAAATTTGAAGATTTCCCACAGGACCGCCTTGACCACTCCATGTGTTTATTACCATGGAAGGTTTGTGGTGAGGAGGGAAAAGATGGAGAGCAAACCCAAACCTCAGAAGCCTCTGAAACATTAACCCTGGCCTTTGTATTTGGAGGCATGGACACACAGGGCATCATTTATAATGACTGTATTGTAACTGTTGTGAAATGAAGATTTTTATGTAATAAACTATATATCACTGCATTTATTTTACAGAATAAGGATTAGGGTTCCAAAAGTATGTAGTGCCATGAGAAAGATGCAGTTACAGTGAGGCTCATCTCACTGCTGTGGGACTGAACGTTAGGACTTCAGTCCACAGCCTTAAGATTTCGAAGGGTGGTTTGTTAGAGCCCTTGTTTTACTTGTCTAATATTCAAGTTGGTGATCATTCTCATTTCAGTTTCCCTCATGAAGAATGAACGGAGTATTTTCTGCAACCAAATATGAGAGACAGCAGTTTGTATCAAACATTTATTTCAACATCTTTCCATAAGCACAATGATCTGACTCAATAAATAACCTTTAGCTTGTCTTGTGAACACCAATGCCTTCAATTGCACAGACAACCTACTAAGTGTGCTCACAAATGCCTGTCTTACCCACCCACCCCACTAACTCGGCCCAAACACAAAACCCCATGGGGACTGCCTGAGAACAGCAGCAACGAGCCACGTATGCGGGCTGACGAATCTCCGCCTTCCTGCGAAGAGAACACTTCCCACACTGGAACCTATTCAAGTCTTTTAGAAGAGTCAGTGTGGTTGCTTGTCATCGCCACCCCTTCCCTGCCATTCGTCTCACTTTTGAGTCCCATTGTTTCAAAATGTACATGAAGACGCCACTGCAAGAGGGGCAAGGGGCGACGGAGGCTCCTGGGCCTGCCTACAACTCGTCCTTGTCCTGCTCGCTCTCGGCACCCTCGGGTGGGGGACCGCCTGCACTGCCGTACAGCTTGCTGATGATCGGCTGAACAACCTCCTCCAGCTCCTTCTTCTTGGCCTGGAATTCTTCCAGGTCGGCGTCTTGGTGCGACTCCATCCACTCGATCTTCTCCTCCACTGCCTTCTCAATTGTCTCCTTGTCGTCATCCGACAGTTTGCCGCCAAGCTTCTCCTTGTCCCCGATCTGGTTCTTCAGGGAGTAGGCGTAGCTCTCCAGCTCGTTGCGGGCGTCAATCCTCTCCTTCAGCTTCTTGTCTTCGTCGGCAAAGCGCTCGGCATCGTTCACCATGCGCTCGATGTCCTCGGGGGTCAGGCGATTCTGGTCGTTTGTGATGGTGATCTTGTTCTTGTTGCCGGTGCCTTTGTCTTCAGCAGTGACGCGCAGAATACCGTTGACGTCAATCTCGAAGGTGACTTCAATTTGGGGAACACCACGAGGGGCGGGGGGGATGCCCGTCAGGTCGAAGGTGCCCAGCAGGTGGTTGTCCTTTGTCAGTGGACGTTCACCTAAAGAAGAGTTCATAGTTAGAAATGTGCAGCATTTTCTTTTAGAGAAAGAGGGGGGAGACTAACAAGTTCTTACAGGAGTCATAAGATTTTTGCATCTAACCCTTACCTTCATAAACCTTAATGGTGACAGTTGGCTGGTTATCAGAGGCTGTAGAGAAGATCTGAGACTTCTTTGTTGGCACCACAGTATTTCTTGGGATCAGCTTGGTCATTACTCCTCCAACAGTCTCAATGCCAAGGGTCAGGGGGCAAACGTCCAGAAGAACCACATCATCTGCAAGAAAGACATGTTTAAACAAAAAGAACATTTGACAGACAAGCGCAATAAAGCGTGTTAAAGAGATCACTCACTCATGTTCTCCTCTCCAGAGAGCACTCCGGCCTGCACAGCGGCTCCATATGCCACAGCTTCATCAGGGTTGATGCCTCTAGAAGGTTCTTTGCCATTGAAGAATTCCTTCACCAACTGCTGGATTTTGGGGATACGGGTGGAGCCTCCAACCAGCACAATCTCGTCAATGTCAGACTTTTTCAGGTCAGCATCTTCCAGCACTTTCTGCACAGGCTTCATGGTGGAACGGAACAGGTCCTGTAAGAGTGAGGGGAGAAAAAAAAAAAGTCAACACCAATGTCAAACATTAGTTTTCACAAAAAAAGAATAAATATATACACAACATCTTAATACTGGTCATACCATGTTCAGCTCCTCAAACTTGGCACGGGTCAGGGTCTCAGAGAAGTCCTCTCCCTCAAAGAAGGACTCGATCTCAATGCGAGCCTGGTGCTGGGCAGACAGAGCCCTCTTTGCCTTCTCGACCTCGCGACGCAGCTTCTGTACAGCACGGTTGTCTTTGCGCACATCTTTACCGGTCTTCTTCTTGTACAGCTTGATGAAGTGCTCCATGACACGCTGGTCAAAGTCTTCACCACCCAGATGAGTGTCACCGTTGGTGGCCACCACTTCGAACACGCCGTTGTCGATGGTCAGGAGAGAGACGTCGAAGGTGCCTCCACCCAGATCGAACACAAGAATGTTCTTCTCCCCATCCCTCTTGTCCAGGCCGTAGGCAATGGCGGCTGCAGTTCTAGATGTCAAATTTAGCAGAGATTAAAATCCAAGCACAATCAGCTTTCTATTGAAGAATGGTTACAGTGGCCAACACTTACGGTTCATTGATGATTCTCATGACATTTAAACCAGCAATGGTTCCAGCATCCTTAGTGGCCTGGCGCTGAGCATCATTAAAGTAGGCAGGGACAGTGACCACAGCGTGTGTGACCTGACGAAAATGAGAAACCACTTTCAGTTTCACTACATCTGCAATAGATTTATTCTTTAATGGACAGAGACTTTTGTTTGTTTTTTTTACCTTCTTTCCCAGGTAAGCCTCAGCAGTCTCCTTCATTTTGGTCAGCACCATGGCAGAAATCTCTTCAGGGGCAAATGTCTTCATCTGACCGCCTCCAATGTCAACCTGGATATGAGGCTTGCTTTTCTTCTCAGTTACCTGAAGGACACGCAACAAAGAGATTATTTTTTTGACAATTTTCACTAGAACCCTCTCTTTTACTCCAAATACTCATGAGCATCAACTTACTTTGAAGGGAAAGTATTTGATATCTTGCTGCACAGAGGAGTCGCCCCAAGCGCGGCCAATGAGACGCTTGGCGTCAAAGACGGTGTTCTCCGGGTTAGAGGTCAACTGGTTCTTTGCAGCATCACCAATCAGACGCTCACCCTCACTTGTGAAAGCCACATATGAAGGGGTGATGCGGTTACCCTGGTCATTGGCAATGATCTCCACACGGCCATTCTTGAAGACACCAACACTACAGGAAAAAACAAAAAAAATTATTATTACATTTACTATTTTGAAAGCATCATTTCATCATCCTCTTATTAAAAAAAAAACAAGGAACAAAAAAAAATGCTTTAAGTTTTTCCCTTACCATGAGTAGGTGGTCCCCAAGTCAATTCCAATGACAGTCCCCACATTCTCCCTCTTGTCGTCCTCGTCAGCAAACACGGTGCAGACCACCAGCATCACAACGCACAATAGCTGCATCTTCGACTGCTTTTGCTCTGAGCTACGAGAAAACCTGCAGAGAGGGGGGGTGAAAAATGACGTAAACTAATGTGTCCTGAATGCATAATGTACGCATTTCACGTGGCTAGCAGCAATAGGTGAGCCTAAAAAACCATAGTTAAGAGGAAGTGCGGCCTTCACTGATAATTTAACATGATAACATTATATTGATCAACTTAAGAGCTGGAACTACTAATTCTGCCTTTCCGGTCTTTTAGGTTCACCAATATGCTAGTCTGATATCCGCCGGCGTCAAGCTAACCACGTTAGCATGCATTGTGAAAAGAGGGAGAACACTATGGTAGGTTGAGAAGTCGAAATTGCAAACAGTTCACACATTAAATAGATTTGAATAAGTTCATTAATCAACGAGGCTACAGTTTCTTTAAAATTGTGACCACCAAAACATCAAATCACAGGCTTTAAAAGCTTTCTGCGTAGTAAAAAAAAAAAGAAAAGAAAGAGAGACGACAATTCATTCCATTTTCATCTAATGCATACCTTAATTTAAGCGTTGTCAATCAACGGTCTTAGCGATGCCTCAAATGTAGCGAACTTTCTCCAAATAGCTGCGTTTCTCCTTACCCTTTCTTGATTTTTGCCTCAGTTGAATGATGCTGGATGAAGTGTGCTCGCCCAATATATAAGCAGTTGTTTCTTGCCCGTCGTGGAGGCTCGTGATTGGCTGGGTAGCTGTTCGTTGGAACATGCTGATTGGTTTTGCTCAACACGCTGGCCGCCTCTGATTTGTACACATCGGGTACAGGTGACGTCACCATCTGGGGTCTTTGTGCTCATTGCTGATTGGCCAGCTGTCAAAGGGAACTGTGAACTCAGTTGGTGCAACAATACGCCAATCTAAAGATGGGGGATGAGCGTTTCATTTTCACATTTCATTCATTTTAAATTGTGCCATTTTTAATGTGATTATTGTATTCTTTACAGTGTAACTTTCCGTATTGATTTGACTTACTTATGTTACTGCGTGAGACTGTTTTTAGTGTGGCTACTGTCAAATTATCATGTCAAGTTATGATGACTATGTAGTAACAAAAGCCCAAACCCTGCTATAACTGTGATTTATTTCAGCAAAATGTTGCATCAGAAGAAATGGCTTGTTAGACAGTTTCATCAGACAGTTTTTAGATTTGTAGTTAAGGCATCTAACTTTGAAAGCAGCCTGTAAACAATAAGATTTAAACCCCCTTCACTTTGGTTTCATTGATCATCACATGCATAGTGTAGTATTATTACTACATATACCACTGGGCATGGGAATGAACAGATTACACACAAAAACAATATCACTAACACAAAATTATTTTAGTACAGTCACAGAAGGCCAGAAACTTTGCTTTAGAATATAGCCAAAGAGAGAAATCTCTGGAAAGTTCCAGGAATAAGTAGAGAAAAAAATTATATTCTTTAATGCTGTTTCATTTTAGCTTTAGATCATAGGTTGGATTTTTCTCTAGCTTTAAATGGCAAGATCATGGCTACACAGAATTTACATGTGGTGTTTTTTTTAGTTCCTTTTACTCACAAAGTGATCTCTTTTTTTCTAAGGAACAAATCAAAGTGGTCAAACAAGTTATTTTGTTTAAGGAAATGTGTTGCTTGTATTCAACTCATAGACACTTTTCATGCCTAAATAAATTAAAATGTTTCCATTAATCTGTTATTTGGCACACCTTGGTCTGTATCTCTAAAATCAAAAAAGTATTGAAAACTTAAAATAGTATTTAAAGATCAAATTACACTTATAGCTGAACAAACTATTTACACAAAGCCACTGAACAGCAGATACATAAAGATCAAGCAACATCTATAGTCTAATGATGTTTTTGAAGTATGATTATGATCGATGTTACATGTTGTACTTTCTTAAGACTTTTTTCAGAGGTCTGAATTCTGCACAGATGTAGTTAATAAATGTTTTTAAACAAATACAATAAAATAAAATAACACAATTTTATGTCAATACAAACCTGTAACCCTGCAACCGCCAATGAATGGATGGATGGATGGGCAAACCTGTAATTTTGTGGTGCTAAAATAATTATTCATACTTCAAAAGGTCCATCTGTGATCTATGCCTTATTCCACTGAAATAACTGTTACCACAAATTTACAGTTTCACAAGATTGTATGTGAAATCTCACTTATTGTGGAAACATCTCCTTTGCAATCAGAAGATTTAGCTTTTACTTGTTTTGATTGTTAAGAAATATGTCATATCCTAACATTATTTTGGTGTCATAATCTATTTTATGCTTACCTTTATTGTCTTTGCAGTATTATTTATATAGGAAGACTTGTTACTCAGGTGTTTCTCTTTTCATCAAAGTCTCATAACGCAATGAATTGTAAGTTTGATTTAAGGGTCAAAATCTCATCAAAAAGCTTCTTTGTCTAGTTTAATGTAATAAACATGAACACGGGTTAGGGTTAGGGTTAGGGTTAGGTCACGTTTAATCTTAAAAAGCACTCATACAGTGGTCTGCAAAAGTTTGGGCAACCTTGTTAATTTCCATGATTTTCCTTCATAAATCGTTGGTTCTTAGGATAAAAAAATCAGTTAAATATATGATATAGGAGACAAACACAGTGATATTTGAGAAGTGAAACGAAGTTTATACCATTTACAGGAAGTGTGCAATAATTGTTTAAACAAAATTAGGCATGTGCATAAATTTGGGCACCACAATAAAAAAAAATAACTCAATATTTAGTAGATCCCCTTTTGCAGAAATAACAGCTTCTAAACGCTTCCTATAGCTTCCTATGAGAGTCTGGATTCTGATTGGAGGTATTTTGGACCATTCCTCTTTACAAAACACCTCTAATTCATTTAGGTTTGATGGTTTCAGAGCATGGACAGCTCTCTTTAAGTCACACCACACATTTTCAATAATATTCAGGTCTGGGGACTGAGATGGCCATTCCAGAACGTTATACTTGTTCCTCTTCATGAATGCCTTAGTAGATTTTGAGCAGTGTTTAGGGTCAGTGTCCTGTTGAACGATCCAGCCCCGGCGCAGCTTCAGCCTTGTCACTGATTCCTGGACATTGGTCTCCAGAATCTGCTGATATTTGGTGGAATCCATGCATCCCTCAACTCTAACAAGATTCCCAGTCCCTGCACTGGCCACACAGGCCCACAGCAGTATGGAACCACCACCAAATTTTACTGTAGGCAGCAGGTGTTTTTCTAGGGATGCTGTGTTGTTTTTCCTCCATGCATGACTCCCCTTGTTTTGTCCAAATAACTCAATTTTAGTTTCATCAGTCCACAGCACCTTATTCCAACTTGTCCAAATGTGCTTTAGCATACGTCAAGCGGCTTTGTTTGTGATGTGAATGGAGAAAAGGCTTCCTCCGCATCACTCTTGCGTACAGCATCTCCTTGTGTAAAGTGCGCGCAATAGTTGTACGATGCACAATGACTCCATCTGCAGCAAGATCATGCTGTATGTCTTTGGTGCTGGCCTGTGGGTTGACTTTGACTGTTCTAACCATTCTTCGCTTCTGTGATTATCCGTGATTTTCCTTAGTCTGCCACTTCGAGCCTTAACTTGAACTGTGCCTGTGGTCTTCCATTTCCTGACTATGTTCCTAACTGTCGAAACAGACAACTGATATCTCTTAGACAGCTTTCGGTATCCTTCCCCTAATTCATGATGGTGAACAATCTTTGTTTTCAGGTCATGTGACAGTTCTTTAAAGACTCCCATGTCCCATACTCTTCAGAGAAGATTCACAGAGGAAGGAAACTTACAATTTCCCCCCCTTAAATACTCTCTCATAATTGGGTTCGCCTTGTGTATGTAGGCCAAGGGTCACTGAACTTCCCAAACCAATTTTGAGTTCCAATAATTGGTTCTAAAGATTTTGAAATCAGTAAAATGACAACAGTGCCCAAATTTATGCACATGCCTAATTCTGTTAAAACAATTATTGCACACTTCCTGTAAATGGTATAAACTTAGTTTCACTTCTCAAATATCACTGTGTTTGTCTCCTATACGATATATTTAACTGATTTCTTTTATCCAAAGAACCAATGATTTATGAAGGAAAATCATTGAAATTAAAAAGGTTGCCCAAACTTTTGCAGACCACTGTATATATCTAATTGTGATTTAGATATTATAATTCAGTATAATTCAGTTTCAACAGTATCAAAGTATTATTCTATCAAATAAGTTGAGAGACTGGGAGACTGGAGCCTATCCCCAGCAGTCAAGGGGCGAGAGGCAGGGTACACCTAGGACGTTCCGCCGCTCCATTGCAGGGCCTGTCTCATTTTGATTAAAGATCATTAAAGATCATTAAAGATCAGAGAATTTGGAAGGCCAGCCCAGTAATTTAGGAATCTATCAATGTCATTCATATTACTGACATGCAGCAGAGTACAAAGTTTGACTTTGTGGTGAATCAGTGTACAGTTTAAGGGTATGCTGTAGATGGCGTATGAAGAAGCTGAGTACATTTTTTCGTACCATGAGAGGGATCACAGCACTGGATGATCTCTACCCCCCTCTGCTGGTAGAGATGCGTGTGGGTTTGGATTGATGACGTGGTTCGGTCCGGTGACCACAGCAGCAGGATGGCCGACCAGAGTAGGCAAATAAAACTGGCTGCAGCTAAGAAAAAGGTAAAGTGTTTTTCAGTCGATATGGCGAAGTACCAGGTTAAGCACGGTCTCAATAGCTGCTTTGCACATCTGTTTTTGTGTATATCTTTGTTGTTTTGTAACATATATATTTTGACGGATCTGGGGTGTTGTCGTTACACGTCGTCCGACCTTTTCGCTGTCACTTGCCCGCCTCTCGAGCTCATGACGAGGCTTAATCACGCAGGAGAGACTGGTGTTTGCTCTGGGCCTCGACGGATAGCATTTACCTTCCAATATATTACAGGCAATTCTTAGCTCAGAGATACATTCACTATATCCCATGTTGTTCATTTAGCCTTAGCTAGCTATCTTTGTCCACGAAGTTCTCTTGTCTTGTCCGTGAACATTATAGTAAGTCACTGAAAAAGCTTAACGTGCTACCTTAGGCAAGTTAATGTTAGCATTCTGGTACACCGGCTAATAAGTGAGAGTGTAAAGAATTCCACAGAGCAGTCGGACACGTCTCTTTTCCGCTAACAACATTTTTGGAACTTTTGAAAATGTCTATCCAACAGTAGTTTTTTTAATTTCACAAGCAGTAAACCAACACTAGCATAGTTAGCGGCGAAGAATGACCGGGAGTGTTTTGACAGCTGACACCTTTTTCCAGCTCTGCTTGGTGACTTTGCTTGGTGTGTTTTTGAAGCTATCAGGAAGATGGCCTTATCAGCTGTTAGCTTTAGGGAAAGACTCGTCAGCATTTGCATTCGCGGATGAGAGGTCGGAACATTTCTCTGCATTTCAAATAGTATCTGGCAAACGGTTACTTTAGTGGTCCTCTCGTGATTCCATTAGCCCCCTCCGACAGCTGTTGTAGGCCCCATGCCCATTGGCTTTCCAAGCCATTTCTTCTGTCACGTACAATATGATCGTGGTTTCACTCCAGGATTTCATAATATATTATTGAGTTTAGATATCAAAAAGTATTTTTTTTACAATGATCAAGAACTTGTTTAGAGTTGCTGTTTATTCTACTTGTTAAATTGGGATGCTTGATAGCTTTCTGGTGCATAGCAGAGATTTCCCCACTTCATTTTATGACGTAGATTTTTTAAAATTTGTTTGCAAGTATGTAACAACTGTATGTACTGTTCCACTGAATTGGTGTACTTGGTAAAGGGAAGGCAGGCTACAGCTGTCTCTGACCAGACCTGTGTCCTCAACTTCACAGGCGTGCCTGCTGATTAGCAGCTGCAACACTAGTTAGAATTTAAGGGCTCGAAAACTGTTATGTTCATATTTTGTCCAGAGTTTGCATGTTCTCATTGTGTATGTGTGGGCTCTCTATCCAGAGACAGCTCAAAAACATGCATGTTAGGTTTATTGGTTGTTCTAAATTGCTTGTAGGAGTGAATGTGAATGTATTTGGTACAGCTCTGTGAGGATTATTTCTGTTTCAGTTAGCAATGAATTATGAAAAGCAGTCAGTCTTGAACTCTCTTAGGGATTTCAAACAGGCCGCATATCTAACATTGTTCCCCAGCACTGTCTGTGTGGCTAAAACTATCAAATTGTTTCACATGACTACAGTTTCCTTCATTTGTGTGTTGCATAGCTGAAAGAGTTTCAGCAGAAGAGCTCCCCTACTTCTGTAGGGGGAGAAAAGGGAGGAGGTGCAGCAGGGGCAAAGAAAAAGAGAAAGGTGAAGGGGCTGAACCAACTTGATGCATCTTCAACAGGCAGAGATTCTCCAGATAATGTAAGTTTGTCAGACCGTTTCTATTGTTTTTACGTCCAGTCTGCAAAATGCTATGTATCATTAATTAAATTAAGATCTTAAGAACATTTCTGGAACATAGTTTTTTTTTTTTTTTACGTCATCCATCTATCAAGCGCACATTCCTAGAGGCACTGTAGTAGCCCTCCTTGTTGGTTAATACAAAAATGGTATATTGTTACATTTCTGCTTTGTTTAATGTGTATAGTCAAATTGAAACTCTTATAGATCTCTTATAGATGGGAGATTTTGGTGTTACTTGGTTGTAACCTATAATATTTGACCAGTGCTTAGACCCATTCTGGTAACAGCTGTCACTGTGTTACTCCCTCCCTGTTAGAGGCACAGGGACTGTCATCTGCAGCACTTATAAATGTTGCAGGGGAACCACAGGCACTCATATTTGTGAAAGAATCATAAGGAAGTTCACTTGCATTCTCCCTATATGCAGTTCCTGCCTGTTGGTTTCCTACATGTACACCGTTTCTTTTTCTTTTTCTATGGCTTCCTCTCTTATGCTGTTTCTCTTAAATATTATTTTAGACAGTTCAGCGATTTTCACACTCCATTATCAATACATTTATTGTTGTCAGATAATTTATGATAAAGTGGGATTAGAAGTATGTGAAACACTCTGAAGATTCATTCAGTTATTTCTGCACACTCAGTAGCTGCTTCTCTGTCCCTGCTTACCTTAGTTTGTACATTTTTTTCCAACCCTGCCACATCTCTCTCTGTCTTTGTTTCTTCTTCCTGTAGTTTGACAGTATTCTGAAAGCTCTTAGTCAAAGCAATGGAGTAGCCCTCCCTTCTTATGGCAACTGTCAGGTGAGCCTCTGTCTCTCTCTGTTTGGCTTTTCTCTGCACCCTCTGCTGTAAATAGATGCTCCTCTTTTGGCAATTGATCATGTGACCTGATTATTTGACTTCTTCTCATCAATGGCACAAAGGCAAATAAAAGCATGTGAAGAATTTAAATGTGATTTGTTTCTCTGAAGTGTTCTGAAAGTAAGGAAGTTGCATAAAAATCGACTTAATGGGACATGTGCATTATCTTTTTTTCTTGTGTTTTCTCATTTTTAAAATAAATGTGTCCTATGTTTTGATGGCATTTGCTATGTTTTTTGCTTTGTGCATAATGCTGTTATGCATTTTTGCAAAATCAAAATACATGTTCTCCCTATGAACACTCTGTTTTGGGATTTTTGTTTCAGCTACATGCTTTTATTCATAGTTAGTTCATTTTAAGGTTAAGGTCAGTGTCCCCATTTAGAGTTAATGAGAGGTCATTTATGTTTTTAATTAGAGCTGGAAGTTATACAAAATTCAGTGCTTTGATTTTGTAGATATTTCAAAGCATGCCATGGATGGAACCAGTGAAAAATATATAAAGTAACAGCTTTAAAACAGATTTCCAGCTTCAGAGAACAGAGATTGCATTGAAGTGAATTATTATTAGTAATTGAACACGAGATGCACTCTAACAAAGCCTCTCCATTTATTTAATCATCTTCACAGCCACACTGACTGTCATGCAATTCACATTAACCGAATACTACATTTTTAATTGAGCTATAATCTACAGATTATTTTTGTGCTGAATTTTTCAAAGGCTCTGACTTAAGGGTGTGTTTTTGTTGCACTTAACTGCTTGTCCTTCGGTCATTAAACCAGTGTGTGCATTTTGTGTGTGTATGTGTTGTCTCAGACCTACGCTGACATGGAGACTCAGGGGTCTTCAGTCCCCCAGCTGCCAGAGGAACCAAACAGCGAACCTGGTCGCAGCTCTCCTATGCTTAACCCTGCTATTGCTAACTCTGATACTAACTCTGAGTCTGTCAGCCACAGCAGTGAGCTGCAGGTGTGTCCCTCTTAACTGTCCTGCTCGTTTTGTCTCTGCCTCTGTTTTTTGTCCTTTTGTATCTGGCAAACATACAGCTTTATTGTTATTAGCCTAATTGTATTGACAAGAACTATTTAGACGTATTATTGTGGTTTTAATTTACTCCTGATTATTTTGTGGTGAGAGTGTTGTGCCATTCCATCACACAAATGAACTTTTGTTTTCTCTGTGTCTCTGGTTTTGCTCTCTTCTGCCTTTTAACCTGTTCCTTTTTATGCAGGAATACCCTGATACTAATGGAAATGAGAATTTAAAGGGGGAAAATAGGTGGGTAACCAAATGGCTCTCAAATGGTGTCAAAAGGTTTTATGCCTATAATTTGTAACTAACATTGGCTCATGTATGTTGTGTTGCAGACCACTTTCTTCCACTGAGAGCCTGCGACAGATCTCTCAGCAGTTGAATGGCCTGGTCTCAGAGGTATGAAATTACAGCCAGCTGAGTGTCATTCTGTATGTCTCTATCTCTATCACACATTTTGTCATACAGTGTTAGGTTTTTAGCAAATACCCACAGGTTTTTAGCAGCATGTACAAAAAAAAAATCAGTTTTTGTAATGTTTCAGTTCAGAAACACACGAGCAGCATTAAACCAGCTTGATTTACAGTAACATTTTTAAAAATTGGTTTGTTTTTAAACGGTCAACAATACATTTTTTGCCAAGTTTAATCTGATAGGAGTTCGGTGTTGACTTATTCAGAGCACACTATGAACTATTGGAAGGTCATTAATCTAGGTATCTTTGTCATTTCAGTCATCTGCTGCCTACGTGAATGGAGACAGCACACCCTCTGTCAGTGAAAAAGAGCTGGAGGTAAGAAGGAACCCTAGTTTTTATATACTAATCTCATCCCTGACTTTTTTTTTTATCTTTGACATTTCAAACCTTTGCTGGAACCAGTTGAATATTGTGTGATTGTGTTTTGATTTATGGTGAAGAAGCAGCAACTTTATATCAGTAGTATTTGATTCAAAGTTATTTTGATCATGTAAAGGATGGGCCAGTATTAATGTCCTCTGTCCTCAAAGGAGTTTTATTTAAACCACATCGTTGGAGAATGTTATGTTAGCTTGTTGAAAAGTCAACTAAGTCTAAATTATGCATATATTTTTTAATTCAGCTGAAATAGTTTATGTGCTACTGCTTCTCAACTGGCTCAATTGATCAGTTTAACAGCCAATATTTATTTAAACTATTATTTTCATCACTTTCCACTGTTGAAAGCCCCTTTTCACCCCTTGTAATTGTTATTATTTGCATCCATATTGATAATTCACATTTGAATATTTTTCCTCCTCCTCCTCTATATTCTTTGTTTGACTTTTGTCATGTCACTATTATTTTTCTTTCCCGGATGCATGTGTGCACGTGATAGAATCAGAACCAGGAGCTGGCAGCCGCCCTGGAATCCAGCAAGCTAACAAACTCTCAGCTCAATACCAAGTTAGACCAGCTGGTAAGAAGCTGTGTGAATGCAGATTTGTGTGTGCACTTTTTGTGCTGTGGCATAAACCCTTTCCTGCCTCCTAGTTTATTACATCTGTGCATGCATTGTAATTCATTTAGCTTTTTATATGTAAGTCATGCATGTTTCTACTCCTCATTGTTTGTCCTTTGCACAAATTTACTTCCTGCTGCAAACACCTTTGTTTGTTCTTTTGGGCTGATAACCTGATGGCTGATGACTGATTGTAAGAGGTTGTCAAGCGAGTTTAGCACACTAGACGCTCAAAACCCAGAGCTCGACGCAAGGATAAAAATGGAACATAACATTGCTGGGGTAGTAAAAACTAATAAATGCATCTTCTTTGAAATTTTGAATTAATATTTTGTTAATTTGCAGGTGCATCAAACTCAGGAGCTCACAGATCAGCTTCAGAAGGTTTGAAGTTTTCTGTGTCTCTGCATGACCACGTGATCATTTCTGTCTCAAATTTCTTTTTCTGCTGAAACTAAAATGGTTGTTCGGAAATTTGTGTTTCCGTGCCCTCAGGAGCGAAGAGAATTTGAACAAAGATTCTCTAAAGAGCAAGGAGCTATGAGGGAGCAGTTACAGGTAATTTGCTTTGATTAGATACACATTAAGAGTTATTGTTAAGTGCATTTTAAGTATTGTTGTGGCACTTTCATCAATTGGAAAACCTGTAAATAAATAATGCATTTTAATGTGATGTTTCAGTCTTGGTTTGTGGTGTTCACCTTAATCACAGAACATCACCACCCCATTTTGTTCCAACTCTCCACTTTATTTCTCTCATTGCCGAGCACTGTGCTAAAATACAAAAGAAAGAGTTTATTTTCTATATAGGTTTTATGTAGTTGTACCGACGATCAAATCAAAGACAACACGGAGTCTCAAGAAAAAAAAGTTTTTTTAATTGATATGTCATCTCCTAGGTTCATATCCAGACCATTGGTATACTAGTATCAGAGAAATCTGAGCTACAAACAGCACTACAATACACACAACAGGCTGCGCGACAGAAAACAGGTGTGTGTTGTTCAGCAACTTTGGTCTGAACTTACCCCCCCAGCAGTTATTTGATTGTCCATGCAAGCGTGTGTGTCTTACTTGCTTTGTGTTTTTATGTTGCAGCTGAGGCAGAGGAGCTAAATAACCGTCTGCAAACAACCAAACAAAGAGTCTCAGAGCTGGAGCGAACTCTCTCCACTGTCTCCACACAGCAAAAACAGATTGAGAAGGTAACATGCTGCTAAATTAACAGAGAATCAGACAGATACAGAATTAAGATTAAAAATGTTATAAATTAAATCATTTTCTGTGAAGCTAAGAGTCTCATTTTAATTTTTGTGTACAGCACAACAAAGAACTCGAAAAGGAGAGAGACAATTTGAGGCTCGAAGTGTTAAGGCTCAAGTGAGTGATTTATGTCATTATACAAAAACAGTTTCTTTTTATACCACACTGTACAAAAGTATTGTGTTTGCAGTGATTTTCAACATGGCATTTCCATTTCTTTACAATGTTTGTGTGTTTATAGCAATTTGAGTGAGGAGACAAAGCAGCAGAGCTCAGAGCTTTCAGAGCAGCTAAAGCTGAGTACACAGGATAATGCTGCAATGAAGCTGGAGGTGAACGATCTTCACAAGAGGCTGGAGATAGCTGAACTCATGTTACAACAGGTTTGTAGAACAGAAACACCTATTTACTTTTCTTTTTTTTGTAATTGAAAATGTGGAACAACTGAAAAGGCCTATATTTTGGATAGGTATCTGTATGCCAACTCTATGGAAGCCACCACAATCAGAGAAGATGTTTGCAGTACTTGAGTTGCATTTATGGTTCTTACCGTAGTTCAAGAAACAAGAAGGCTCCCACATCTTTAAAGAATGCTGTCACTGACTTAATTGTTGACATCTCCAACAAACTGTGTATGTAAATGGCATTTTTCTACATTATAATTCACCTTTTGTTCCTATGATTTCTCTCCAGTGCTCCAATCAGTCAGATCCCACCAGTGCCAATCAACAATATAATTTACTACTGGAAGAAAAACAGCAGCTGCAGGCACACAATCACCAGGTCTAAAAGGGTTCTCTTACCATTGTCTATATGTGATATTGTTTTAAATTCCATCTTTATATTTAAAATATTTCAATTGTAGTACAATGATAGGTTGATATTTATCCGTTGATTAATCATTGTCATCATCATCATTTCATTGCTCAAGGTTCCCCTTTCAATCTGTGTTGTTGTAGCTTATGGAGTCCATTACAACGCTACAAACTGAGAGAGACCATTATGCAGAGCAGATACAGGAGGAGGGCCGTGTGTGGAAAGACAAGACAGAACAGCTGCTAACACAGGTATATTCACATCAAACTGGACTTTGTTTGGCGGTTGTCTTTTTGTTTTTTGTAATAATTTATTTGAGTCAATTTCTGTCTTTGAAGGTGTCTTTGGTGGCTGAGGAGAGGGACAGAAACATCAACAGAGTCCATGAACTGGAAGCCAGTGTTGCAGAGCTAAAGAATGCAGCAGGTGAAAGTGGTTTGAATGGTCAACAAGTCTAAAAAAGTGCTGGATATGGACGGTCTATTTACCACTTCATTCCTTTTTAAAATAAGACGATATTTTCTAAAGTAAAGAGTTCTTGTGCACAAATAGTTTTACACATGGATAACTGTGACTTTGTTTAGCTTTTTGTTGCATTTTTGGTTAAATATAGAAATGTACTTGTTAAGAACAGCAAATTTGTTTCTAATGGAGGTGCAATGATGAGCTGCATATGTTTATGTGGTCAAGCATGTACGTATTAGTTCTGGATGAGAACTAATTCACAATGGGCATTTCTATTTCCCATTCTTACGTATTCTCTTCTTATTTCCTCTTAAAGTTATTTCTTTATTCTTGTAAATCCATAGCTTCTGTTTGGTTTTTTTTGTTGTGGTATACTTACTTTACTTTGATATTCAAGACTTATTCTAAAAATATGGTGTCTTGTACAATGGTGTGCAGATACATAAAGTACTGAACTGCATTCTAAATACCATGAATGGAATTATTTAGTCAAAATTGAGTTGATTTCTGTCATGTTTTAATAGCTGCATTATTGGCTGAGAAGGAAGCTCTGGAGAGTTCAGAACCTCAGCTCTCAGGGCCTTCAGAGACGGAGGTGGCTCTGCAGGAGGCCCTCAAAACTCTACAACAGGAAAAAGAGGCAGTCACCGCACAATACCAGGCACAGGTATGCTTCACTCTGTTTGCTTCAAATGTATTGGTGTATAACAGAACTGGATATTCAGAATTTCATAAGCAGCATACTTTTTTTTGGTGAATGTTTTAGAGATTGTTAATGTTTCCATTTTACCAATCTAAACTGAAGCTTTCCTAATCATTCTGTTACACTTCTCCCAGCTACGCGATAATGAGCAGCTGAGCCGCCTGTGTGCAGAGCAGGAGACTCGTCTGGGGGAGATGGAGCGGCAGGTGGAGAGCCGAGCAGAGGAGGCAGAAGACCGGCGGCGCATGTTGGAGGATGTTCAGTCTGATAAGGCCACGATTAGCCGTGCCCTCACCCAGAACCGTACACTGAAGGATCAGCTTGCTGAGCTACAGAACGGTTTTGTGAAACTGGTGCGGCCCACTCTCCTTGTCGAACTGTTCTTTTTAAAATGCCACATGTACTTTGCCTACTTTTTTTCCCTGTCCTTTTTTAAATGCCTTTTAGTGTCCTTGACTCCTTTAAAATAGTTACAAAATATTTTTTAAGTGCATTTATAACCATAGTGCTTGCTCTGAAAGTTGTATTTTGAAGCCACATGTCATGGACTTCCTTTTTCAGACTAATGAGAACATGGAGCTAACCACTGCCATCCAGTCAGAGCATCATGTAAAGAAGGAGTTGGCTCGTAGAATGGGTGAACTGCAGGAAGAGCTGCACAATGTCAAAGAACAGGTATCTCATAAGAAGCTATATGCAGCAATGCTTATGGATTTTCACTCTTGCTGTCATTCCTAAACATGTTACTTTGACTCTTGAATAAACTTAACAGCATCTTCATAATACCAGATGACAGGATCACCAAGAATAAATCATCTGCTGTTCTTCTTTAAATCCCCTCCCTTGTGCTCGGTTCCAGCTGGAGCTGAAATGCCAGGAGACTCAGGGTCTTGTGGAGCAGAGGGACCAGGTGATGGCCCATCTGCAACAGTACAGTGCTGGTTACCAGGCACTGGCCTCAGAGAGGGAACAGCTCCATCAGCAGTATCTACAGCAGAGTCAGCTCATGGACCGGCTGCAGCATGATGAAAGCCACGGCCGCGCACAGCTGGAGATCAGTCACAGTCAGCTTAAACAAACACAGGTAAGTCTTTCACCAATAGGACCTTAGTCATATAAAAAGTTCATAAACAGTTTGTCATGGACAGACTGCTCCCAAGAGTTTGTGGGTAGTTTTACTGAGGAAGACGTATAATATATAATATAATATAACTGTCAAGATTCTGCTGATAACACAACCCATCCCTTTCAATCTTTTTTTATTTCTCCATGACACACTTTTGATCTGTGTCTTTTCTCCTCATGCAGGAGCATTTGGAGCAGTTGGTTCAAGACAATGAGCAACTGAAGGCTGAAGTGAGGGAGCTGCTCAACAGCTCAGCACTTGTGACATCATCCAGAGATCAGGGTAAGGTTCTTGGTCTTAATTCTTCGTCATGGATTGTTGTTTCTTTGTGCTTCATTATTCCTTCCCTGTGTCTTCTTAACTTATCATACCGTCTCCATGAGTTTGATCTTTTTAATTGGAACCAAGTTGCTTCTACAAAAATAGACTCGTTTTTATTATCAGTGTTTTGAGCTGCAAAATGTATTTCTTTAACTTTGTCTGATATGAAAGAAAAAAACTGAAGGTTATGCTCACAGAAACCACTCCTGCGTTGAGTAAAACCTGCAGTAACAGCCTGACGTGGCGATTTCACAGGAGCAGCTGGCCATGAAATGCTAACTTCCAATGTGAACAAAGCTTTTTGAAATAGCTGCATTCACAGAAAGTGAGCATTTCTGTGCTTCTATCTCCAACAAATCAGGGTTATGTCCATTGTCTTGATAGTTTTATGTTGTCATTTAGGTGATGGAGTGGAAAGCCAGTCCATGCACGAGAGCCCAAAGAATTCGTCCTCCATAATTATCCCAGAAGACTTTGAGAACCAAAAAGAAATGGTAAGGAGGTGCCAGGTCTGGTTTTATTTAAGAAAAAAGAAAAAAACACACATTTTCCAACTGTTCATCTTTCCTTTGTCAATTGCCACACATCTTTAAGCTCCAAATTAACAGTTTACATTTACACATCCAGTGCTAGTATGAAGGATCTGATGGTCTTATGACAAATTATTGCCATCTTATAACAATGATTTAAAATGCATACACCATAAATGAATCAATAACAACTTTGGATGAGTATTTATATCTTGAGTTGAAATGAGCAGAGAGATGTTATTTGTGCAATGGATCGTGGCTCTGCTTTATTGGTTTCCTCAGCGTCACTATTTACACTTTATGATCCCCAACAGGAGGATTTTATCCGTGGAGCTTTGGTGCAGCTGGAAGCAGAAAGAGACGAGGCCAGGAGGCAGCTGGAGGAAGAGCATAGGCTCCACATGGCAGCCCGGCAACAGGCTGCAGTTGCCCTAAGATTTGAGCAGCAACACCACATCAACACACCAGCTCATGAACACCATCACAGTCTGGAGCAGCACAGTCACTGTGACCACAACAATGAGCATTCAGGTTTGTGTACAATTAAACTGTATGGAGCGACGAGTGTGTAAATAGTACGCGTCAACTTTCTGTGATCATTCCTGAAATACTGAAAACCCTGCTCTGTCCTACCAGAAGGGGGAGTGCCAGTGGAAGTACATCAGGCCCTGCAAGCTGCGATGGAGAAACTTCAGCAGCGGTTCACATCTCTCATGCAGGAAAAAGCTGACCTGAAGGAGCGGGTGGAGGAGTTGGAGCACCGCTGCATTCAGTTATCTGGAGAGACCGACACTATAGGTCAGACAGGGCCCCACAGCAGAGGCTTTTTCTATTGTAATGAAAATGTATTGCAGGTGTATTCCAATGAATTATCATAAAGTAAATGTTTATGTCTGTTTGGGTTTCTAGGGGAGTACATCGCCCTGTACCAGAGTCAGCGGGCCATCATGAAGCAGAAACACCAAGAGAAAGAGCAGTACATCAGCATGCTGGCCCAGGACAAAGAGGAGATGAAGGTTAGATTTAAGTCAGTTAGAAAACCCCATCACAAACATTACACTGTAGCCCCTGTAAGACTTCTCCTTCTCTCCCATTACAGTACAGTAGTGTCATGCTGTCATTACCAGGTGATTCAGTGTTCTGTGTGAAGATAAAAAGTGTCCTGGTGTCTCTATTATCAATCAGGCAAAGCTGGCTGAGCTGCAGGATCTTGTGATGAGGCTGGTGGCCGAGAGGAATGACTGGTACAACCGTTATACTGGAGCTGTGAGCGGTATGGGAACCGCAAACCCTGACCTGCTTCCTGTTGGGGAGGATCGCACTCACTCAGAGCAGCAAGGACACACCGACTCCGAACTTAGTGGTGTCACTGGAGCAGGTAGGCATGAAATGGAGGGATTGTTTACCCTGTCATGAACCAAACTGTGTGACTCTCACTGTGCTAAAGGCATGAACATCTCTGATTTGTTCACGTCATTATGTTGTTTTGGTGTTTTATATCTTCTCGATGGTTTATAATACTAACAGAGGTTTTATAGATAACTGGAGGGAATATTAATCCTTTAGTAAAAGTGAAGACCTTAATAATCAATCTGTTGTTGCTTCGACTCGTTTCTGCCACAGAAGCCTTGGAGCTTGTCCCTCAGGCTGGACCCTCCACAGGTCTAGAAGCTGGTTCCTCCCAGACATGGTCATCTGGCTCTGTTCAGACTGAATCCAGTCCAAAAGAGGACTGTACCGCCAAGCAAATAATGCAGCTGCTCCAGGAAATCCAGAACCCACAGGGATCACTGCGATCACACCCCTTCTCCGGGGAGAACCCCTGCATCCCATTCTTTTACCGGCCTGATGAACAGGATGAAGTCAAGATCCTGGTGGTGTGAGGTGTGGCTGTGACTGAGGCCCCCGCATCTTCGAGTGAGCACGAGAGATGTTGGATATGTCGCGAAATGCGGAAAATTGACCACATTTTGTGTCTTATTATTCATACACACGTCTTTAGAAATTGACATCTTTAAAAAGAAAAAAACTGGTCATTAATGTAAATAAGTCTTTTGTCCAGCTTGATGGAAATGTTCCCTCTTTGTTCTGGGTGTCGGCACTAATGTGAGTGCGTGTGAAATGAAAGACTTTTGTTTCTTTTTTCTTTTTTATATCACAGAGTGGAGATAATCAGTATTCCTAAATGCAATTTGATTACTCTCCTGATCACAATTTTGAATTCCCTTCTCACACGTGCAATAAAGGGGTTCTATAGTCTTTCCCCTTGCTGATAAAGTACTTAAAGAGCTGTTATGAATTAGCCAATTTTGTGCAACCTTGTTCAAGTGCAAACCTCAGTTTTAAGTCACTGTTCACATGCCAAAAAAAGGCATGTTTGAATGTAAAAAGGCAGATATTTAAAAGTGTGTGAAATCTGAAGAGAAGTGAGCAAAGTGGATAGAAAGACGATGCTTGGCTGGGTAGTCTAACTAAGAAATACAGAAAGATGTTAAGTTAACAAAAGAATTTTGTGCACATTGAAGCTTTTAAACTGTAGACGTTTTTCTGCATTGAAGTATATGAGTTGCACAATTAAGTTCAGGAAGATGAAGGTGGATGTTGCTGATTGGTACTGTTCCTAAAACTACCTTCTTGTTTTTCTTCTGTTCCATCAAACACTGAAACAAACCACATATTTGTACACTGCATCATGTTCAAAGATTGTAAAGCGTTTTTTTTTTTTGTTGATGTTTCTCACCTTTACTCGGAGAAGTTGTAACAATTACAGACTGATGGGTGATCCCATTCATTGAGGCCATGGATGAAATTTAAAGACCGCAAGGAGAAAAAAAAAGAAAAGGAATTAATTGGAATATTTTCCCACACTGTCACTGAGGTAAATGATGTGCTGTGCACCGTTTCCCAAGTTGTCCCTTTGAGTTGGCCTCCTTTCTCTTCGATGTTAAGGTACCATTTTTGGAGAGTACTGTTAGTAGCTACAGGTTGTTTGGACATCTTACCTGCAGTTAAACGTTGGGTGCTCGGGGGCATTCGGTGGGCCTCGTCACAGACTCGGGTCGCACTTCCCTGACCCATCTCACATTTATTTGTCTTCCTCAGTAGAACAAAATTTCCTTTTATGGGATATTTGACGTGGTAAACAAATAGATTTGGTCAGTGAGAGCCTCCTACTCCCTGTTACATTCACTTGTGGCCCTTCATATCAAAGATTAATTAACGCACATCTGTAACAACTGGACTGTGTGATGGCGGACTGTGAGGGTGTGTGTGTGTGTGTGTGGAGGAGCATGTAGAATCTCAGCCAAAGCTGCATCTGTTGTACTTTTTTTGTTTTTTGTAGAGTTCTATCTAAACGTGTGATTGCACTAAAACTGTATAAAGTGTGTAACTCTGCATTGTCCTCTCTGGCTGGTTGGACAGCAATGTTTCTAATTGAGCCTCTGAGCTTCAGTGATCAGGGGGAATCCTATGACGCTTTATATCTAGGCTGAAGATTCCAGTGAATTTAATTGAAAGAGTCTGAGTGTGTGTGTGCTGTATGGACCCCCATAGGGTGGACATGATGTTCAGATAGGGACAGAAAGTAAAGTTAAAAGTCAGTACTTCCAAAGATGAGGGACCAATTGGGTTACAAGAAAATAACTCTGCGTTTCAAAACTGATGATTTAAACTCATCAAAAGTTTCTTATACATTCTGTGCTTGTTTTGGCTAAGAACATTTTACTTTTTTGGGTATTAAAAAATAAATTAGAATAAAAGAGAATCACAAGATGAGATCGGAAGCTATGTGTTGTCTTTGTACAAGCGGAACGCTGTGAGGAATGAGCTCGTGCTTATAAATGTTGTAGAGAAGACCCTCTTCCTTTACAACTTGCAGACTGATGGAGGTCTTTTTCATCTCATTTGAAGGTCTCTGAAAAGTGAGATCCTCTCTTTTATCTTCATTTACTTAACACTCATTGTTTATTACTCAAAATGCCAGAGCAGAATGCAGACGTGTCCAATCTGGGCTGAAGTGTGTTGTTTGTGCTCGGTGAGGTCTGGGTCAAGTTAGCAGCATCTCATTTTTGTCTTGTTTTGGGTTCTCTTTTTCTCATGTTCTTCACTTTACATATTTTGGGAGTGGTCAGACTAAGAAGTAAATACACGTTGAAAATTGTAGTGTTTTTTGGGGCGACTTGTAATATAACAAAACAATTGCGATGAAATGATCTCAGACGCTTTCTGATTTCCTGCTTATGTTATGCAAGGTGGAAGCAAGGACAAAGCATTGATTGTCTTTACTGTAAACAGGTGGTGTGTATATAGTGTAACTGTGTAACATACTGTATATTCATTATGCCTGATGTATGTGAGAGGAAACAGCTGCTCTGCCGCGCTTTATGGCAGCGCAGATGTGTGTGTATGTTCATGCAGAGTTAGGGTGTTTACGGTTACTGACTGGCTGTGATTTAATACAAATATTGACAAAAAAAGAACATATTCTATTTATTTGAAATGAGTTAGTATTCCAACTAATCAGTTTTAATATAAAGTAGAGGTGAGTGGAAGATGGGGATGAAGGATCATTGAGAGAGCGGAGTGCTGCTTCTGACAGAGGCTCTGTTTTGTTATTTTTATTTTAGTAATATTTTCTCTCTTTCTCCTGAATAAAACTGATTGAGCAACCTAAGCCTTGTGGATCTCTTTCTTGTTTTTATACTCCATTCTTCAACACTTGGGTTATTTTTATCTTGGTCTTATTTATTTTATGATCCTTAATAATTCAGTTCAAAGCTACACTCTCACTCCTATTTGAAAGTTTGAATTACTTTTAATAAAGTACACAATGGGTAATATTCTAAGCCAAATTTCTGTGCTTTGTAAATATTATTCTTTAACCCATATTTAAACCCCACACTGTGACAGTATGTATTTTTGTCTGACTCAGTGAATTCTTTAGAACTCTGTGAAGTTGATCCTTTCTGTGGCCATAAAGAGGGAGGAAAAAGAAGAAAAGGGACTTCACTCGTTACAGTACACAGGAGACTTTAATGTGTTGGAAGAGCGCAGCAGTCCTTCAGGTTCATGTTACAGTTTCCTCCACATCAGTTGGATGCAGGATCTGGCTGCTGCACAGGCTCTCACACTCACACACCGTCCCTCCCTGCTCCTCTACAAACACAGAGGGACAAGAAACAAAAACACCCTTTCTGCTCAAAGCAGAGGAATTGAACAACCTGTCAACATTCATGTACATCACATTTTTTTTGCAAGATTTTCATATCATACACATACTCAATGTATTTATAATAATTTAAATATTCAGCTGTTTCAGACATTGCGGACTATTTTCTCTAAACAGTGGGAGTACAAGTTTGATAAGATGCACCACACATATACATAATAACACAATCAAGATAAGTCCATCGTAAACTATTTACCATTAAACAATAAGTAGAATATGTTTTGCTGTGTTTTCTTGACACATGTGGAGCACAAAGATGCACAAAGATGGGTTTGGAGGAGTGTATTCTTAAATGGCTAGAATAATACGACAGACGTGTGTGTGTGTATATATATATATGTATGTGTTTGTGTGTGTGTGTGTGTGTAAGGTTGGTGAGTTTGTGTTTGGGGTGAAAATACAACACGTCACATTGACAGCAGAGTTCGGTGGAAGAAAAGTCCGGTGGTTTGAAAAGCAATAAGGAGGAGAAACACAAGGAGTGGGCCAGTTTAATGCATAGACCGATGTTGCTTTTTTTTGTTCTCACTCACCCCCGTGACCACTGAGAGGAGGAAGAAAGGGACAAAAGAAAAAAAGAAGAAAAATCAGATCATCAACAGGGGTATGATGTTAAATGTTTGCCTGCCAGCATGAAACATTGACGCATAACAGAATCAAAGCTGACTTGGCGCCACGAGGCTGACCTTCCCATAATATGCACCTCTGTCTCTTTGAACCTAAAGGATAACAGCAGCTTTCTAACGGTGGCAGGATGCAACCCCAGCCATGCATGCCTTTCCCAGCAGGTTCTAATTCTTGTGTAATGCCATGCAGTCCTCCACTGGATGTGCCATGTACTGTGTTTTGTATGTTCTACTGTTCTACTGCGTCTCCACCAGATGGAGCAGAAGTGTTTCCTTGAAAGGGACAGGAGAAGGAGGAGGAGGAGAATGCAGTGTTTCAGAAAAGACTTCCTTTTGTTGCATAGGTTTGGTGAATTACAGACAGCAGAGTGACGTGGCAACGACCGAACAGGTAGATTTAACAGTTACACCATTACACCACGACTCTCTGAAACTGCAGAAAAGTGAAATGATTCCACCGTTCTGTCCCTCCTTCTGTTGGAGAGAACGAGGATGAGGAGGGAAAGGACTGATGAAGAGCAACAGCAGCAGCCTCTGTGTGTCGAGATCCAGGAGTCCAGAGTCCCTCATTTCCGGTCCTCCTCCCTCCAGTGGGTGAACATGAGTGACGGGTGGTGCAGTCTGTTTTACAGGTGATGATCGATGGTGGGAAATTGAAACTGGTTTTAGAGGATGGGGGGGGGGGGGGGGACTGGAGAGGTTTCTTCTAAGAGTCGAATGGAGGCAGGGGGCTCTCAGGGCGAGAGGGGCCACCCTTGTTTGGCCGGCTGTTTTAGTAAATCAGAAAGTAAAGCAAGACTTTATTTGGGAGAATGAAGAGTAAAAAGAGAAACCCTGAAATCTTAAAAGCGAGGGACATTGAACAGATAAAAAAAAAATGTTTAATTTATAAAATACACCTTTATGTTGAATTTATGTAAAAAGCATAGCTCTTCATATCAGATGTTTAGTAACAAAGTCCGTTGGTAATTCATTCTATGGGATTTAAGTGTCCTCGCCTATAATTTCAGGGGACCAAAGTTATGGATTAAAAGATGAATGCGACAGGGGGACACTGAAATATGTACGATACAGTTCATGTGCATCATCTCCCTTAAAGAAATACTTCATTTACAGCTTGTAATTGTTTGACTGTAAAGCCTGACATACTGAAAAGGAAGAAAAACATTCACTTGCATTTCTACACAAGGAGTGAAGATTCATCAAAGCTTTAACAATTCTTTAACATGCATTAAATAATGTTTTTTTTCTACTGTTTGCATGGACGTTAATTGTCCTTTCCAGTTATTCAACATTGTCAGAATTATATTCTGCTGCTAAGTGTTGCATTGCAAACATTTTTCTTTAATTGTCAGCATGACAGGCAAAAAAAGGGGTTGCACCTATAATATTGAAGTACATCTTTTGTGTATCTATTGAAGTATTTCTTTAAAAACAGAGCTAACAAAAGAAATACATAAAGGAGACCACTGGCTTGTTCTTTCTAATAAGAGATAAATAAGGGAATATGAATAAGAAATGCAAGGCATGGCATCATGCTAACTCTGCCAGTGCCTGCATCTTGGATTTAAAAGGCGACATACTGCATGGATTTCTTTGCACATATTTTATGTGTGATGCCTATTTAATTAACTCCACATTGTCTACAGTTAAGTTTTAAGAATATATGGTTCTAATGTCAGTCATGCAAATGTGTTTCAAGTATTTTTGCATCGCTGTGTGAAACAGAGAGTGGAGATGTGATGGGGGGGGGGGGGGGAAAAGAGAGACATGGCTTGTTGTAAAGAAGGAAGAAGAGGGGAACCAGCAGAGGTCGGATGAGGCAGGAGACGACAGGAGGGTGGCTCTGTTGTCTGAGGGTCTCTCATCCAGAGGAGGGACAAACGGTTGGAGGGGGGAGGAAGGAGCTCAGAGGTCTAGTGAGTTGGAGAGGGCGGGGGTCTCCGACTGGAGTGGATACACAAACACAGGGACATAAACTAACATGAGAAGAGCTGTTGGATTAATGATCCGAGTGGTCGATTTCTGGTTGAACTCTCTTCGATGTCTGAGTCCTACTTTATTTTCACTGACACAAACATTTACAGTAACGATACCAAGAGAGTGGGCCCTCTTTCAACTCTTTCAAATTTTAAACATCAGGAAATTTAAAAAAAGCATATCTGCTTCCTAAAGTCTCTTCATCAGTTAAATACAACCTCTGATGAACACCAGCACACATACTGTCACTAGTTAGTCATTAGTTAGTTCTAGAAACTCAACCATTTTCTCCAAATAAAACATGCTGTGCATTCTGACCAAACTTCTCCACTTGGGTCTCCTCTGACCAAAGAACATTGTTCCAGAAGCAAAGTTAATCTTTATTATTATTATTATTACTGTTTACTGAGAAGAGGCTTCCTTGCACAATTCCTTCATGCAAACCATAATTATTCAGTCATTCTGTGCTGACCTTTATTCACAAACTTTAACATGCCGGACCACTAATGTTTGAGATGTAGCTCTTGGGTGATTTTCCGTTTTTCTGAGCATTGGTATGGTACTCGCCCGGCACAATCGTTCATGGTAGTCTGGTATCTATCGAGTGTATTTTACCCAGGCAAATAATTTCCCCACTATAGAATTACAAGAAATGACTCTAAAACCTTAATTGCAACTGTGTTTTCCCCTTGGCATCGGCTTTACACCAAGCATACAACAAACCAGAGCAAACTGGCAACTGCATGGTTGCTGATCATCAATCTACAATTTCAACAAAAAAAAGACCAAAGTTTGTTTCATTTTTTCATCCTGTGCTGATATAAGAGTGTTTTCTTCATCACCTGGCCGGACAACACACGACTCAAACCTAGAAGCATGACCAGCATCCCAAAGATTTCAGGTTCCTGTCATGTGACTATGAAGCACCTGATATTCAACAACACTACAACTGACTCACTTGCAAAACAATATGTCATTTACAGATAACTCATTTAGTTCTGTTGTGTAGAACTAAATCCTGGCACATATCTTTACCCCTCCAGAAAAAAAACACACACACAGCTGTTATGACTATGCTTATTTCTTATAGAACCTCCTTCACAAGTTGGAGCTATGAACTGAGAAAAATCCCTTTTTCCTCTTGTCCACTTCATACATGCACAAATCAGTATGGGCTCAGTCCATGCTCATGCTTAGTAAAAAAGGGAAATGTCATGCAACACAAAAGGTGACCTGTGAGAAGTATGGGAGGCTGATGGTGATAGTGATGACAACAAAGGCAGACAGTTCCCAACATACCAGAAACATTAGTCTTCACTGGTCAGTGACAGTGATTCTGCAGAGGAAGCCATAGTGTGAGAGAAACAAGTGTAGGAAACCAGAGAAAGATGGAGAAAAGGAGCAGAAGAACACAAAACAAGTGCAAGCGGTTACAGGACCGGCCAGCGTTGCAGGTGCTCGGCTCTTCAGGAACAGAGCTCAAAATACGGAAACTCAAATAGGTGCTTAGTCGCTACTGTATATTATATTCTCCATTTTCAAATGTTTTATTTTTTTGGGAGAGCTTCGCTCAGCAACGTTAGGGTCCTCTACAATACATAGATGACCAGCTAGTCTGAGAGTGGGTTAAAATAAGGTCACAAACACAATTCAAGCACAACCAACGAACAGAAGCGCGTGCGGTTAAAAAAGACCAGAGAGGATCAAAAGTTTTCATGTGCAGCAGTGAGAGTGGGTGCAAAGGATGGACTGCAGGCATGGTAATGATGCTTGAGAGTGTGTTCAAAGTTTATTTGTGGTAGAGAGATACCAACGATGAATCAGCCCAATGTTCACTCGGATGGAAATAATCCGGTCATTGTGGTTTTCTTCTTCCCTATAATGTATCTACTTAGTATTCGCTATCAGTCTGGCTGTCTATACGTCTGTTTTCTAACACAACCAGCGCGTTCTAGTTCCATTTACCTCCTTCATCACTTCCTCCAGGTGCCTTTACATCCCCCTAACATCAAAATATCAAAACATATAGTGTGAACGTCAGTTTCCTTGTAAGATCAACCAGGAGCATCCTCCCTTTTGGCAGGTGATGACAGAAGGCGATGGCTCTCTACTCTTTACTCACCTGGGCACACTTGGGGGCGCCCGGTTTGGCCGCGAGGGCACATTGGGCGGAGGCCCACCGTGGGGGTCAGGAGAAGCTCCAGGGCGAGACGGAACAGGCGGCCCCCCAGCAGGAGGAGGTCCGGGTGGAGGTCCACGGGAGACTGGGCGACCCGGTGGTCCCGGCGGAGCCCGCCGGTTCGGAGTCGGACTGGTGGCTGGAGACCTGGTGACGAAAGCAGAAAGGAAGATTAAAAAAACATATAAAAAATACCAGACCTCATGTGATTCTTTACCCAGAGCCAAGATGAAACAGTTTAGAAAACATCTGAGCGATGAATAATTTTCCTAGAAATGGCAAAGAAGGACCAGAACTGACCAGGAAACAAAATTTTGTCACTTTTTTTTAAAGCTTTTTCCAGGGTAAACAGATTTAAGTAATGCGGTGTATGGAGAAACTGTCGGAGCTCATCGGAGTTAGCCGCCAACTGGCCATGCGAGCGGCTTACCTTCCTCCAGAGCCACTCCGCTGCACCTGCAGCCAGGAGTCGTCCACAGGCGGGGGCATGGCAGTGGTCACCGTGGTGGTGCTGATGTCGCCGATGATGCTGAGGGCCTCGCGCAGGGCGTGGTACATGCGCAGCATCTCGTCGCGGTGCTGCGCCTGCTCCTGAGACTCCTCCATCAGACAGTTCTGGTCGCCGCACGAGTACAGCTGGGCCAGCAGCTCGGCGTTGATGAACTCCTTCGTCTGGACACAGATTCCACAGACGGATCAGTTTTCACATACTCTTTTGGTCAACGGTTGTCACGATTGTAAGCCGCATGGCCAGTAGCGACTCACGTTGTTAATCATGAGATGCATGATGGTCTTGGGCATCAGGTCACGCACGGTCTTGTTAACGATGGCCATGTAGGAGTCCACCAGGTTGCGAATGGTCTCCACCTGCCGCTCCAGCTGAGGGTCCATGCTGTGCATGAAGTTATCGGAGCCATTTTCATCACCACCATCGCTCTGTGGAGACGCAGAAGTGTCTTTTTATCTGAATATTGTGTCAGCATATGAATTAGAAAGCCTTTACCTGAAGGTCCCTTTCAAGTCATGTGAGCACAAGAGGAAATGTTACACATTTACAGCAGCACAAAATCCCACTACTGGCCTCATGTCTCTGAAATGTCTGTGCCAGGGAGGAGCGCAACAACAATGGAAGTTTAAAATTATGCTGATGTAATCTACATCTAATACACTTCAATCTGCACCAAGTGGTGAATCGGGTTCATTTAACCTGTATACTGGTCACAGAAAAAAAATAACTACATGTGAACATGTCTCAATGTACTGGTCTTAAGTGACACAAAAGTTGTTTTTGTCTTCATTTTGTCATGTCACCATATAATATTGGGTTTCTCTATGATCCAACAGTGGTGTGTCAAAGACATGAATTGTTTGGAAAGTGTTGTAACTATAAAACATGTATGAAAACATTAGAACAATAATCCATCTATGCAAAACCAGCCACTTCATGCTTGTAGCTTTGCTGGCACAGAGCCTTTTACTGCTGTTGTACCTAGGATTATCAGAATGATTTAATTACAATCATAATGAAAATTAATATAAACTAAATTACCCCATATTCACAGTGTGAAACAGTGCAGCCTTAGTTGCTTTTTAATTTTTACCATGATTGCCATCACCCAAATTAAAGTAAATGTAATTAAGCATAGTTAAAGAATTTCTTCTAAGATGGAAAATCATTTCAAAAACATAATTACAATTACAAGAGTAGGAAAAAGAGAATATCATACCTTTCCCTCCTTCTCCTATGAGGGGAAAACAGCAATGAAAGAATAAAAGACATTGAGAAGGACAGACAACATGACACACAACATCAAAATGAACCGTATGTATACATCAACACAAAAACTTCAACAGCTAATAGACAAAAACAATCATTTAATCGCTCTGTTAATATGATCTGGACAAAAAGGGAAGGATATAAGTTTCTAGGGTTGTTCCACATCGTAAATGTGGTTTTAGATATAATCATACTTCAGCTGAAAAGCTGAAAGAGGAAATAGCCCCTTGGAGTCATGCTCATCTGTTGAATTCTCACCGTGACACGTTCAGGATAAACTCCAGCTCTGAGGAAGGAGGCCTTCCACGCGTCAATATCTTCCTGACTCTCACAAGCCAACTCCAGCTGACGGTAGTCCTTATACACATTTCTGTGGACACATAACAATGTTAAGAGGTGCCATCTGGGCAGCCACAAAAATTCTAATAGATATTTTAAGTTTCTCACCTTCATTTCCCAGTCTAAACAAATATAACTCTAACAGAATTAGAACAGAACTAAAAGTATAGGAGGAAACTATTTAAGCTCAGGCAACAATAACCTGTACCTATGTCATACAGGTTCTAACATTAAATGCCAGTTTTGGGAGCAGCGATGTGTGTTTCAGCAGTTTGCTGGTGTACACTTTGTATTAAATACCTCTGTTCCGTGTTGAAGAGGGCGAAAATATGCTTGCTGGACATGAAGCCCTTCTCCACATCCCGCAGCTTGAGGTTATCCACCTGCAGCATGTACTTCTTCTCCTTCTCCTGCAGAGGGCAAAACAGTGACACACTGCTGAACACAGAGGACAACGGGGCTGCTAGTGGAGGAAGGAGTTTGGTGGTTTAAGGTTTAAAATGATTCCCCAGATTTACAGCTGCACTGACACTGCCAGATCACAGTGGACTGTTGTGACATAATCATTATGTTGGGCCAGGAAGTCCGAACAAAAGTGCCTACAGAATGTTTAAGTGAGCAGTTGAATGAAGCTGTTGCATTTGTGAAAGAAGCACACGGAGAGACCGAGGCAAGGAAAAAAAGAACCCAAAACAAGGAAGAAAAAAGAAAAGGCAGAATGGGAAAGTCAAACACAGTCTGTGGTTTTGATTACAGTTGTGCAGAGTCAAAAAAGGGGAAAGGCAACAAATGAGAAACACACACATACTGAGCGGCCGCGCTCCACTTTAGAAATCTCTTGTACTTGTAAATCTGCACGCAACATGTGACATACAGACGCCAAGCTATTTATGAATCAGAGAACCTCAAAGTTAGTCACCTCAGTCTGACACATTCTTAGAGTCTAATTGACGCTCGCACACACACACGTGTGGCTGAACTTCTTAAAATCTATTGTTAGGCACCTAAACCTCTTTACAGGTGTAAAGTTGCATGTGTGTGAATATTTTACTACGATAAGGAAAACAACAGTTAACAAAATTACCGTCCAAAAATAGCTTAGGGTGAGTGGGTTTCTAAAAACATACTCTAAACACACACATATACACACACACAAACACACAGCCATGGTTGAAATCAGTACCTTTTAAGTGTAGTCTGTAACTAACCTTAAAACCATCTGGATGGCTAACCACAGGACTGCCCTGCCCAACCCGTGTATGTGTGTGTGTGCGCGCGCGTGTGTGTGTGTCAGAGAGGGAGAGACGCAGGGGATTTCATGTGAGACCAAAGTCCTTCATCAATGGATTTATGACCTGAGCAGCCAAATGGTCATATCCCCTAAATGCATGTAAAATCTCCACAGTCACACACACACGGACACACATGAACACATTTGGCAGCACCAGCCCTCCCGGGAGTCTGCGACACAAGAAAACTAAACAAGAAGTCACCCCAGACTGCTGAATGCTGACATCATCATTTGCAGCATTAGTGAGTGCTTATTCTCCTGCTCTGTTTCTTTCTTTCTTTCTTTTAGTTTGGCTTTTCTCTCCCTTTGCCTTCCCATTTTTCTTTTCTCTTTAACTTTTTTCCCCTCTGCTTCCTTGTTCCTCTCACTGTCTGGCTTTCCCTCTCCCTGGGAGTGAACAACCTTGGACTGATTCATACATTTTCCTTTCCTCTGGCCAGTAAATCCAGTCAGGAAAGCTGGAAAGGGAGCTAGCGGGAGGGAGTGGGGTGGGGGCTACTGAGGGTGTACATGATCAGAGGAAAATAAAAAGAAAATGAATCCAAGCAGAGACACATTTGTTTTATATTTTTTGGAGAATTCAATTATAAAGATAAGTGTCAGTGTAAAACTAAGTTTGAGTAATGTCATATCCACACGAGTCCAAACAACAAATAAATAGATACCAAGTGTCTGTTTGTGGGTTCATTATTACAACATCTAATTAGATTATTTTCTACCCGTTGGTCGGCTCATTTTTCACATGTGTTTTCACAAGTGTCTGCACTCGTGTTGGGGATGTAGAGAAGTGAGTGCTTTTCCATATGCTCCTATAAAATTCAGTCAGCATGAGTGGGCAACAGTACAGATTTCAGACATTAAGCACACTCACTGAGGCACATGAGAAAACAAACCTTAATGTGTACAGATGCACCCATGAGGAATACGAGACACTGTATATGCAAACTTTATTTGACCTTTGTCTGCAGAATCTCACTTGCAGGGGACCAAACTAAAGGACACCATTATATTCATACCGAGCAGGAATTTCCTCTAATGGATTTTAGAAAGATGCTTTAAAGAACTTAAAGACCTATTTGTCTGTTGTCTGACCTGTTGTCATCAAAGGTTTCGTGTGTCTACCATCAATCTTGAGATTGTGTCATTCCTTTTTCAAACTTTGGAAAATATGGACGTGTTTTTTGGTAACCATACACGAGCCTCCTCTGTGTCTGAATCTGCACATGCACGGAGCCGGCAGTGCACTTGGTAGCTGGTAGGTAAACTAAGTACTTTCCACGTTTTGTTTTCATAGTGACTAATAGCAGGCTCATTCTGAAAAGCCAGAGAAAGTTCACTTCTGGATTTATAAAATCACTTCACCACTCTGCATGCCATCCCAAAAACAAATCTCAAATACTCTAAAACAGTTTCAGAACGTTTGTGAAATACGGCCGCTGTGACATTGCACCCAAAGGCACCATCCCAGAAACCTTACACACCAGAGCACACACATCCGCGGGGCCCTGGAGTAAACTATTGCCTTTTAACAATCAGAACGAGCTGGTTGGCAAAACCAAGAAGATGCTCATTTACAGCATCCATGTTGTTTTAAGAAACTGTGTGTGTTGAGTGTCTGTCTGTGTGTATGTTTGTGCGTGAGTGGTGCTGTGTAGTGTTGATGGGAGTTTGATAGAAAAGTCCTGGTGACTTGGGCTGTGCATCAAAGCGAAGCGGAGAAGCCGCACGGCATCTGGGAGCAATAACGTTGCTTCTAACCCTTCATTACCACAAAGCCCGGGCCCTGGGTGGCAGCCAGCGGCAATTTTCACAACCCTCCTCCTCACCTCCCTCCATTTTTCTTTCCCTCCATTCTACTGCCATTCCCCTATTGAATTTGGTCTTTGAAGAAATTAAACACCAAACCAAAAGAGTAATTCTTGCATAAGAAAAGTTACAATGAGACTCGCTGGCTTTGATATACTTGTTTTGTTTAAATTACACTGCTTTTGACATGAGGGTTTGTCAGAAAGAAATGTAGGCAAAAAAGACTTTGTGGAAAAAAAGTATACATATTGCAAAAATTAGAAATAATACTAAGGGATTTAAAGCCAAACACATAGCATTTAAGGTAAACTTAAGTCACATTGGTGCTGTTTGGACTTTATTTAAAGTGAAGCCACATGTTGCATGATTCTTAACTGGCAACAGAAGACATTCAGCTGAGAAAGTTGCACAGAGGAAGAGTTAGTTTGGAGCTATTTTAGCACAATGTGAAAAAGCTTGCCGGTCTTTTATGACTCATCAAACTACAAGGTTGTGTAATAATGCTCCAAACAAACCTTCTTTGGCAGCGCGCCAGTGTCCACACATTGTACTTCTTCCTATACTATTTCAAGTGCTAGAACTCTCCTCACTGTGCATTTATCAGCTCTCCCTATGAGAGGGAACGCAAATAAGAACAAGCGTCTTTGTAGAGAAAGGAAACCCACTGTCTGCAGCAGGTCAGCTAGAGCTTCCTGTTTAGCAACTAATTGCTAAGAAGTTAATTATCTTTTCTGCATTTACCTCTGGACAAGGTCAGTGTAACAACCTTGGGGCTCGCCTGGGCATGTGATCAATCACTACTGACCACCTAAGTGTGAAGGAAGGAGGGGGAGCCCGAGCCAACTGCCATGTAAACATGTGTGAAACTCCACACATGTCTCGCAGCTCTTGTCTGATTACAGGCAAACGTTCAACGTGTGTGCTTGGTGTCTTTCTGTGGGACAAAGTACTCAATGAAAAGCCATCACAGCGAAGCGGTGACATGAAAAGCGAGGCTTGTTAACGTTCACTTTCACAACAGTAAACACACCACTGTAAGTGAATCCGTTTTTATATTACTCCGAGGATGTGTCAAAATGACAAATGAGGCATGCAGTGTCTTAGTTATTGCATGTGAAACAAATGTTAGGTTCTACAGCCGGGCCAAAAACAGCTTTTCCCACCACATGAACTGAAAAATAAATAAATAAACACAAGTAAAGGTAAAATTGAACATTAAAAATACAACTTTATTTTTCAAGAAAGGGCAAAAAAATGAGGAACCCCACAGAATACAACCCTACGAAAACGGATCACCACCAGATAATTTCTAATTCCTTGATATATCTTGTTTTGTTTGTGTATTACAACTAATATCTATTTTTTTCAAATATAAGCTTATTTTGTTTGTTTGGCTTTAAATGCTAACTCTGAGATGTTTGACTAAGAAAATTATTAGAAAAGGTGTTCTTGATTGTATTGTTTTATTTTGAGTGGAGTGATTTTCCAAACAGTTTTTTTCCAATTTTATTTAAAAATGTATCAAATCTTATTTGTGGATTTTGCACAGGTATTTTAAAGACATTCATATGTATCTATTCTGTATAAGATTCACTTAATTCATTAACGTTTATTTAAAATATACTAAAACTGAAGCAAGATGGAGAGCTAATTTGGCAAGTTAACGCTTAAAGAACTCTGCATAATGAAATTGTGTCTTTGTGGTGTACATAATCTATAAAAGTCTAACCTTAAGACTAACATTAATGGACTTCCAAAGATTTAAGGGCAACTATTTTTGGTCCCCAAAGGGCAGCCATGTCCCTGTAATCTGACTGTATTGGCAGATTTATTTTGCCAGAACATGACTCGCAAGCAGCCATGTGGTTTCTATTTCTCTGTTCTGTGTTTGTGTGGGCACACTCCCAGGCTTTCTTTCAAAACAATTACATGCAACAAACAATCAGAGAAAATATGATCATCTTTAGAGGGAGAAGCAAACCTTCCCAATCATCCTGGTAGTCTGACAATGTGATGATGACCCATCATTTTCTTACGTATACTACGCATTTCATAGCATACGCTGATCACTTTTCTTTGTCGAGCTTTAAACTAGTTCTGTGCTTTAAAAAACAACATGCCCGATCTTTTAATAAAATAAAAACTTCTGTACATCTTCGAGCAAGAACTGGGCATGCTGTCATGTGATGAGGTTGAAACCAAAATAGAGCAGCACATTGCCCATCATGAAAACGGGAATTTTTGCTTTCACACTCGGGTTTTTCTGCAGAGCATTAATTTGTGACCAAGGGTGGATTTTGGTCGGCGGCAGATGTGCTGTTTCTCTGGTCTCCACTCCCTTTGCAATGCTAAGCTAAGCTTAGCAGCTGCTAGCAATACGTTTAATGGATGGATGAACAAGGTTATGTGTGTTGAAACTCTTCATCCAGCTCTTAACCGGACGGTTTACCCTAAAGATGAGCTTCTCTGTGCCTCGCCTCAACAAATAAGCTGGACTGCCATAATCAGAGGGGAGAAACATGATAAAAAGAAGTTGTTACATGGTTAACGTTCATGTTAAACCACTAGAATAATGGCTATTTGGTTTAAAACAAGCTGACAGATTTAGGAAATTTACAGGAAATACATCCAATCAAATTCTGAGGGCTGTCATTATGGGTATTGCTACATACCCTCACAAATAAATCTTTAACTGGATATTAACATTCCTAGTGTTCCCCACAATGATGGAAAAACATGAGAAATTCCGTTACCCATAAGCTCACACAGTCACTCTGTTAAATGTGGAATCGAAGCGGAATCAAATTTTGATACAAATGTGTGAGAATGTCTGAATATGAGTGCGTGCGCATTCTTTCTCTGCCTGTATTGACTCAAAGTTTTAGAAGGAAGCTGCTTGCCTGGTCATCCAAACAGTGGAAACAATGTTGGTGCAACCGCAACACTCCTCCCTCCCACCCATTCAAATTCACTCTTTCCAATCCCCAGACCCTAAACTCAACTGCCGCCATGATGTGTTTTATCTCGTATGGGTACTTCTTTCTGCCGTCCACACGCTGAACGGGTCTCCCTGCGCGGCGAGCATCACTTCACCTCCAGGCATCCCTCCTACACTCTCATTTCTCTCTGGGTTTCTCTCCCTTTTCCTCCATGGCTCTCCATCTCCAGCAGTACTGCTGACTTGCCTCTCCTGGGATTGCGCCTGCTTTGATTTTGAGCTTAGAAACCCCAGCTAAAACAAACACACAGCCTTGGCCTCCACTGAACGCACACACAGACAGAAAAACACACCTGGAAATGTTAGCATTGATTCTGAAATACTTCTGTCTGCTGAACGTAATGTTTGAAATGAAGAGGAGGGAGATCTACTTTATGTTTCTTCAGACTTTTTTCCTCATTCACACACACACACATACACACAGTGCATAATTTGCTCTGGTTCTGATTTACCAGTAGTATGTAACCCTTCCAACCAGTACACCGACCCCCCCACTGTGTGTGTGTGTGTGTGTGTTGGGAATGCTGCAGAGCTGCATAAAGGGTCCTTTATTCGAGTTGGACAGGGAAAGGAAATCAGCTTTAGAAGTAAAAACAGAGGGAGCAAGAGAGAGATGGAGACCACAGGGCTGCACATCTGGAGTTATTACAAGGCTTCCTCCCGCTTGCCAAGAAAACGCCGACATTCCTGCCCTCGCTACAAAGACCACGGAGCCTCTGCTCTCATCCAGACCCACTCCTACACACACACATCCATCATTCAAATGTCCAAAAACCACACACATGCTCACATGTACCACGAGCGGCAATGCACGTATAGGCTGAATTAAAAGGAGCAGAATGCAGATGCTTTAAACACATATTTGTCTCCTTATGAGCGCACAGACGCAGACGTCCTCCCATCTGCCCACATACGCTTCCACTAAAAAAGTTCCCTCCCTCTGTTGCAAATCCTTCACTCCCTTTCCACACTTTACAACACACGCGTCAAATGAATGCATCTCACTTCCTGTTAACCTTTGACCTTCCACTTTCTCCTTGTAAGCCAGAGAAGAAAGACAGAAAAAAGAGAGGAGTGAGGGGGGTGCAGACAGAGGGAGGGGAGTCAGAAAGAAGAGAGGAGAAAGGAAAAATGGGGGGCCGAGGAGCTCCTCCTCTTTCCCTCTCCATATCTCCTGTCTCCGTCGCTCCTTTTCTCCTTCTGTCCCCAGAAGTGGGAACTTGGTGGCCAGTCCCTCTGCCACGTCGAACCTCCAGCCGGTCCACCTAGCTTGTGACAGGAGCGACTGTATTATTTTTCCATTTTTGCTCCGAAAAGTAGCACTTTTGCGCCATTTCAGCATCAGACAAGAGTTTGGGTAAACTCGGCTCTGAAGTGTGGCTTAACTACTCCAGATGGAAAGCAAATGCCATGAAGAATACGAAATACTCAAGAGTCAAAGAGGAGGAATGAGATCAACGCGTTTCAGGTAGTCCATCCCCGATCAATACTTTCGGAGTGTGTAAAGGAAACAAAGGTTTGGTGAAAGGTGTTGGGTAAGAGTTGGCATGATCTCAGCTGACCACAAATATTGTCTAATTATTTCCTCTCTGAGAGGCATTAAGAGCTCTTGAGACAAAAGGGTTCTGGAGTTGATCTCTGTTTCGCATAAGATGCCCTGACTTGTTTTGTTTCTGTCCGGGCTTTATCAGTGTCAAACAGAGATTGGGCTCTGCTAGAGCGTTCATGACCCTTTGATTTTAGACATACGTCTTGGTCTGTGTATGCTGTCTGCTTTCATCCTTATAGAGACTGCTAAGAACCGTTTGATTTTGATCATTATTTCCAAACTAAACAATTCTCTGAGAGATTTAGGGGTTTTAGTATTTTCGACAAAGATGATTAAAATCAGACTCAGTGAGAGCATTGATTGCTATAAACTAGTTTTGCCTCCACATAAAAAGACACGTAAAAAGACTCTCTGTCATGGGTTCCCCTGTTGAGCCCGGTGTGGAATGTTGCTTCTCACAGTGGGAAACAGGAGGGAATGTGATTGAGTCTGCCAATCAGGGGCTATCACCTCTGTCTAACCTCTCCTACTCCTTCTCTTCCATCCCATTTAATGTTGTTTTTTTCCTCCGGCTCACTAAAGCAGCCTGATCAGCACCTTGTAGTGGTTGTGAGCAGACTGATCTGGACTCCAGAGTCTGAGACTGGACTCACAGTGAGTATGCTGAGAGGTGTGCGGCAATGCGTTTGTCAGCGTCCGTCATCTGGATGTGTGAGTTTTTTTTAATAAATCCTCTCCACAGCAGCATCCTTCAGCCGCCCAGCCCGCCTGCCCAGTGTTCAGACTACCTGTTCAGGAAGTAGTGGTTGTACAGTAGTCTGCACATTGGTTAGGCTGGCCGGGGAAGCACACGGACAATCAGATTTGTCCAAAAAGACGAACATGGAAAGTGACCGAGGAGAGGAATCCTACAGGCCCAGTAACATCAGCACCACCCATTATCCATCTGGACCAGCCCGGGCACAAGCCTAAATAAAGCACCCAAAGGCTCCACCAGAGAGGCCCAAGCCTCTCTCAGGACGGATGTATCAAGGCTAATTCCTACTTTTTTCGGAAACTGTGGTTATTCTTTGTGTTTCGTGACATCAAACCAAGTCAGGTTTGTGAGAGTAAGTTGAAATAGCTGCAATAAAGTTACTTGGATTTTTCTGTAATATTGTCTTTGTTTTTCTTCTTTCAAGCAAGTGCAAAATTGTTGTTTGCATTTGACGTAAATATCACAATCAAACAGATGTAAGTGTTGGTTACATGACACTCTCCACTTGTTGTTTATTTTTCAACAAAACCAAAAAATCTGGCTTAAACCAAAAAACAGTCAGCCACAGAGAAAAATATGAACACTCAACCTAAAAGATAACTAAAGCACAGAGTAAACCCCCAGCATCACACGGCACCCTTGATGTAAATGTACAATTATGCCTCTGCTTTTTCTGTATCAGCTTGTGGCTGCTTTACCTCAAATGACCATGTAACGCTCGGAGAGGCAGGAAGCCACCATGCAAAAATGCTGAAATAGCAGCCACTCTGTCATTGTCTAGTCACGGACTTTATGAGCCACCGTATGGCTTTCAATGAAAAGAAAAAGAGAAAATAGCTTGTGGCTTCAGCATTTTTAGGTGACATCATGAGAAAAGTTATAAGTTTAGCTAGACTCCCCCTCGCCTGCTTTGTACCTCATTATGTTTCCTTTAATACATTCTCTCTGTGGCCAAATTTCACCTTTAAGCCAGGTCTGCATTTGATAAAGAAAAACCCACAAAATGCACAATCCTGGATTCTTCCAACAAACAAAAGCAAAGACGGGGGCGGAAATATTCACACCGTGTCCCATCACAGAGCATCACGTGCAGGAATGAAAACCACAAACCAACCATTCAGAGCCCTGCCACAGCACATAAAATAGAAATCTATTTGTGTACAAACTGTGTATGTACACATGTATATTTAGATGTATATTTTAAAATACATTACATAAATTACAGCCCCAAAAACAAAGGCACAACCCCTGTGTTATAGCACACACACACATTCACCATAAAGCAGACATGGTGCTTGTGAGTGTGTTGAAAGCAGCAGTCGGCTGCTCTCCCCCCAGGATGTTTACAGCCGGGATCACCAGGCGAGTCTGGTTTTCTGGCAGCTTTACAGGAGGCGCAGGGAAACCCAGGCAGACACACGTCCAGTGGGCAGACACACAAAGGGCAGCCAAAGAAAACACGTCCTACAACCACCGAAGGACAGCAAAGTAACAACTCTACCTTTGGAAACTTATGTTATTTTAAACATTTTTTCCCCTTATTAATATTTCCTTGCTCTTTCTCTGGTTCAGGAAGCTTCAGGCTAAAGAGAAGTATGATTCAAAGAATCAGCATGTGCTGTGGTAATACAGACCATAAGGTTTCTAAGAGTGCACACACACAAAAACGCACACATGCTAACCAAAACATCCTGGCACCAAAAGTTGGGTTCAAAGTTATTATTGGTGTCTAGGGGTGGCGTGTGTACATTAGTGCTTTTGTGGGGCGTGTGTATTGCCAAACTGCAGTGAGGGTTTTTCCCGAGGCTAGAAGCAGCCAATAAAACGGCAATGCCGACTTTTGAGAGCTGGTATGTGTCAGTTTTAGGCTGTTAAAACTACAGAAAAGATGCACAAAAGCTGCTCGCACTGAAACATTTTTCTTTTCAAATCTAATTTACTGTGTGTATGTTGGCATATATCCATCTAGGTTCACAGTGTAAGCCCTCAGGAAAACTCCAGCCTATAGTGTGTGTGGGTGTGTGTGTGTGATTGAGGGGCCTCTGTAAAATATTAAGCTTGGATAGGAAACATGACGGAAAAGATCTTTTTACATTTTTTTTTCTTTCTTTTTTTTCCTTGGACCGTATGCAGCGCTGCAGTGCCCTCCAGCCTCTGCACTGAGCTGTAACACCGGCAGATTGTTGGTTTTTGGTCTCCATGCACCCTCACAGCTCAATGAATAATAAATATACAGTTGAAGAATGGAGGGAAAGATGGAGGGAGAAGGCTGAAACAGAGGAAAAAAGAGGCGATGGCAACATTCCTTTCAGATTTTAAGGACTGAGGATGCTGAAGGGAGGAAGAAAATGAGAGGAATTAAAATTAATGCCAGCCATTTCACCCTTTTCTCCCCCTCTGCCTTTCATACCCTTCTCTACACTTTCTCAACCCTACACATGATCCTTCAACTCCTGCTACTGATCAACTAACAAAAGGCATTTCTACCTCCACCCATCTCCTCCTATGCAATCCAGTCCCTCTTTTGCTCTGTGCCCAATCTTTGAAATGAAATAGGCTTATTAAAAGCAGCTTGTGTGTGAGTGTGTGTGTGTGTATGCGTGTGCACACATATGTGTGTGTGTGTGCGTGAGTGTGTGTGTGTGTGTGTGTGTGTGCCTGCATACGTGTATGGATAATTGGGAACAGAGCAGGACAGGAGGCTCTGGTATGCACATGTGGGTGCCAGCTTCGGTGTCTGACATGCTGGGGGGTCTTAGCATTTTCAAAACGGCCATCTCAACACACCGACAAACATCCAGACACACACATTCTGAGCCTGGTGTCAGTGAGCACAACGGCTGTGGCTACGGCCTGGAGACACTGAGACTGTGGCTGGCCCTTAATAGTTCTGCAAAGCACCCTGGAATACCACTTGGGCCAGTTAGTCCAGTAACAGAGCAGGTCAAATCATTTAAGCACGCAGAGGACAACCACCGAACTTGACTGAGAGGCATATTTGCCATTGGAAGAAGCTGGAATTAATTTTGGAATAGAAAGTGGAAAGGAGAATGAACAGTCATGTCCCGATTAAATAGTTATTATGGTTTTGTAATTTGTTGGAAAATTTTATAGAATTGAAATGAGATTTCATGTTTGAGACAGAGAAGGAATAAAACACTGTAATGGCCAAGAACCTGAG
>JABUIW010000124.1:7649354-7748498 GCA_013363375.1 Menidia beryllina | reverse complement strand
ACATGCGGATTGATCGCTTTCCTCAAATTCAGTTCAGACCAGTAAAAAATGTCCATAAATGTGCAAACACATATTTCCCATGTGTGAATGCAGGATTTCTCACCTCGTCATCCTTGTACCAGGACAAGGATTCGGCAGTGAGGACAAACCAGTACTCCTTGGCCCCTCCCTTCATGATGCCAATGTTGTTGATGGTCAGCCACCCTTTTCTGATCACCTGGCAAACAGAAGAAAGCACAAGGGAATTGGTTCGGAATCATTTAGACCAATGCAATGTTACCCATCTTTCGTTATTTCAAAACCTCATCATCAACTCACCAAACCTCTACATAGGGACCTAGACAGTGAAGTTGTACTGAAAACTCTTCTGGTGAACAAACACCTACCACACACCTACATGACTAAACACTCCCCTCACACTCTTTATTTCCTATTCCATACGAGTGGACCTCATTCTCTCCTCTTCACAGACACTACAGACATACAAAAGATGTTGTGTGAGTAATTTACCTTGAAACGATCGCTAACTCCTCTCTCCGGCTGAATGAGAACGTGGAGAAAATATTACAAAACTATGCCAAGTCATGGCATTTAGAAAAGGCCAAATACACATGGTGGCTCAGTCACCAGCAGGTTATGGCTGAATGCTGGGACTGGAGTGAGGGGACAGCAAGCAGGAAGGAATGAGGGAGTTCATTTGGCTACAAGACTGGCCCGCGGGCAAATCTTTTTTAACTTCATGCACTGCAAAGCAGAGACTGAAGTGTTTCATTTTGTCCTGTATGTGCTCGAGCTTTGACTGTTGTTATTTTGATTTTGGGAGGCCATAAAGTTACAACCGAAGTAAATTTATAAGCAAATAATAAGTAAATGTAAGCACCCTTTTACAAACAGGGAAATGCATTACAAAGGTGAGATTCATCTTTAAAACTATTCCTGATTAGTTTATATATAATAACTGGCTACTTCTATCAAGTTTGGGCTGAAGAGGGGTTAAAGAATTATCAAAAGTGTTGACTGAGAAGAACAAAAACATCCATTTATAAACAGGAAGTGAAGTTTACCCCTGTGTTTACCGTGTGCCCTGAGCCTTTGACCCCTAATCTGGACGGCTGTTATGACTACTGACAGCTATGGGGGAGCCATGTGTGTGTAACACTGCAGGTCTTCACCTCCCCCAACTCTTTGGGACTTTGTATGAAATGAAGAAGCAGGAAACAGGGGTTTGATTTCTCTTGTTGGTCTTTTCACGAAGGCATTTGTCAATCTATTTCATCACCTAATTTTTCCTGTAGTCTTTTTTTCTGTAGACACTCTCTGTCTCACTGAGTCAAATCAAGCACAAAGAGCTAAACAGCATCTGCAAAGACTTTATATCTGACTGAGTTATTAGGCTAAGGTATAAGGCTGACACAAGATCATAATGCTGTGTGGAAGTTATCCAGATTCTTATCCTTTTATGTCCTTTATGGGCTGGACTTTGTTAAATCGCATTGTAAATTACATTTACAATGTATTCATGTGTGTGTGTGAGTGTGTATGTGTGCGTGTGTGTGTGTGTGTGTGTCTGTGTGCGTGTGTGTGTGCTAGCCGGGTGACCATTGCTGAAAAAGAGAGGAAAGGGAAGCAGCCAAGCATCTCTCTCTCTACAGCCACTTACCATTTAACAGCAATTACCATGAAACTTACTCATCACACAAAAACTCATGTATCAGCAGTCAGTTAGCACTTTAAAAGAAGTTTAAACACACAGATGCGCTCAAGGAGAAGCTCAAACCGATGGAGGCCTATCTGCAGACATGCAGAGAACTACATAAACATTTGAAAACGCACACTACTCACCATGATTTCATCCTGCGGTAGAAAAGCCACAGAGAGGAGGTAGGAAAGGGGAAAAAGAAGGAAAAGAGAAAAAGCCCTCAGAAATATTAGAAGTGTTGCATGGCAACAAGAAGATAGATATAAGACAACGGGAGCCACAGGCAGGAAGGTCGAAGAGTAAAAGTGGAAAATATGAAAAGGAAAAAGAGGAAGTTGCAAAGTAGGCCCAAATACAGCTAAAAGCAAAGTACAAATCATGCTAAAGGTCTTTTTTCGGAACAATTGAACTTCTCAGAGGAATATAAGGTGTTTGGTGACAGTATTCAGTTTCAGTAACATCAAAGTTAAACCCAGTGACTAACTTCTAACAAAACCTTTTTGTTTTTGATATGCACAATCATGGAGGAAAATGTCAAACTAAATTAAATTATGTTCTTTATTTTCTTTGTTTGAGGTCCAGATGCATGAGTAACTGTTTTCTCCGATGTGCTACAAGGCTACCCAATGATCTTGGCATTCGGTTTTGGTAATTAGATCTTGTATGGCTGTACAACATTTGCCATGAGGAAACCCAAGTGTTGAGAGAAGAGGGAAAACAACTTATAGTTGTTGTCCGACGGACAAAGCTTTTGGATAAATTCAATCTGAAATCCCAAAGAGAATCACACAGATTGGCTATAATCTTAAAAACACAAGTAACAGAAGTAACAGTGAAGAGTTCTTTACATTTCTGATTTGAGTACCTGATTGCCAGCTGCCTTCTTCTTGTTCATTTGGTTGATCCTCTGCTGAGCGCTGCACAACAAAGTACATGAGAAGACTCATGTGAGTCCAGTAACACAGTGGAAGGAGATTTATCATAAAATGGAAGTACAAAAAAAAGGACAAAAACTCACTTGGCAAATCCAATGAAGTCCTCATGGTTGGTGTTCATGTAGGACAACTCAATGTCTATCAAAAGCAGCACCTGAGCGGAAAAACAGCTGTCATCAGTGATTTTTTATAGTCTTTACCTTTACTGATCCCATTTCAGAGGATTGCCTTGGACAGTAATATGCTTTAGAAAAATAAGTCTACTTCTAGGCATGTTGTACATCCCAAACAGAAAAAATACTACACCATCATTAGCTGCATCTCTGTGTTAAAACCAATACAACAGGAAAACATGAAAATAATCTAGTGTGTTGAAACAGGTGAAAATAAGAGTGAAAAAACACCAAATCATGCACATCATACATGTGATCATTTTTCTAGTTTATCTGTATAGATATCAAATCTACCATTCATGGAAGCTGGTAAGAAAACTTTTTAGACATTTTAATTGATCCTTGATTTTTTTTTTTCATTGTTCAATAAATAATGGGATACATCCACTGATGTATTACCTGATCCTTGGTGCGGTTTTCTCTGTCCCTGATGTGCTGAGTGACAATTCTCTCCATCTCCTCTCTCAGCATGGGATACTGAGCAAGCTGTGAGCACAACGAAACAGTAGGTAGGTAGCAAATACACAAACATGCACACAGCCCGACATCAACATACAAGCTTCACCACAAAATTACTCATCTCACTGAATCACAACACACAGTTCCACTGATACAACAAAATACAGAAACACAGTTAAACATGGTGTGATCTGAAGGCATCTGGGTTTATCCCAGACTCAGCTCTAATCCCAGCAGGCCCCAACCACTGGGTGCAATTAGATTTCATGTTTTCAAAAATGCAAATCTGCAAAAGAATAGAGCAAAGTCTGTGATTTTACCACACAAACGAAGGATAAACAATGTTCCTGGCAGAAAGGCGTTCTTTTCCCTGTACACTGTGGATCTTTTTCCATGAGCTCATTGCAAACCCACAAATGGAGACATTGGTGGGCCTCCAGTGTGACACAATCACATTTGCAGAAGTGTAAGGAAAGAAGACCCAAAATACAGCGCAAAGGAAAGAGACACGTATGCTGTTTCTGTGCAAGTTACAATGCATCTTTCATGTCTTTAGATGGATCGGGGGATGGGTGAGTATCAATGAGCTTCTTTCTGGTCTACTAGTTGATTTACTGCTTCCTGGGTCCAATTACAAAGGAGATGACAACAGTAGATGTTGGAGAGGAATGGGTCAGACTGTTCAGATTAATGTGGGTCAAAATGTTGACATTAAAACTTGCAGTGTCAGCATGCTAAGTGTTTGAAAAAGATGATGAGTAACCATGCTGCAGTCTGTCACGCTTTTCATTTCTTCACATGTTGCAGCTGTATGCAAGACAGCCCCTCATTATACAAAGAACTTGGGTCTTACCGCTAACAATGATATAAGTACAGAAAGACTTTTACTAAACTGTTGCTTATGTCTGTGGTCCCCCCCCCCCTTTTTTCTGTCCATACATTTTTTTCAGAGTAGTTTAAAACTGGGTTTCTAAGGACAACAGATGTTGTGCCGCATTACAGATTGTAAACCCAACAGAGGATATATTTTTATTTGTGTGGTAGGGCCATACAAACAGAACAGATTGGACTTCATTCAGATGGCAGCTGTCACAAACAGTGCCACCTCTGTCCAATTACCTATTGAAACTGACCTGATGAAAAGCTTTTCATGGTATTCAAAGCTTGTTTACATCATACTAACAAATGAAAGTTTTGAAAACCATGAAAACAAAACCAAACCAATGAATAAAGTGAGAAAGAAAATGTCGAAAGGAAAGTAATTATTGCTCTTGGAAAGATGCATTGCAACTTGAATAGAAAATCAAAACCGTCACAATCTATGGAAGTGTTCAGTTTCTTCAAAACTAGCACAAAACACATCACAGACTAGATGGGGAAAAAAATTGTTCCTCTGTTGAAAATAGGCATCAGGCAGAGGCACCTACAGTGATTCAGATAGACATGCGATGCAAACAGGCAAAGAGGGAAGGGAGAGAAATATGGCAGATAGGGAGGAAGACTTCTAACTGACCCCTTTGTGGATTTCCCCAAAAACTGTTAATTAGAATACAGTATCTTTAAATACCGTATGTCTCTGAAAATGAAATCAAGATAAAATGTGACACGGCAGAGAAATCCAGAGGAGGTCCCATATGCAAGAAAGCAAATGCTTAGGTCATGGCAGGATGGAAGGGATGAAAGAGAAATGAAAAGAGAAATAAAGAGACGCTCAGAGTGAGTCAGTTAGTCTGTGAGTGGAACTACACAAATCAGTCACTCTGGTGTATTTAACCATACTGACAAAGACAGAAGAATACAAACAAGTTTCCACAAAAGATTAGAAACTGTGTAAAACAAAAATGTGCAGTGATTACCAAAATGATCAAAGCCCATATTCACTATAGTAAGATGTAATATTCTGCATAAGACATTTTTAGATATCTAGCTTTGTAAGATAATAACATGAGGGTAGCACCAGTTCTGTGAGTGATTAGAGCTCCATAAAGGACCTCCCCTCTGCTGGTAACAAACAGCAGTGTGCACACAGAACATCCTCTCTAAAGGTAGGCTTCCTCTGCAGGGAGACATTTTGCCAGCAAAGCTGAAGCACAGCAGAGAGGAAGGACTTATACAAGGATCAATTTGTACCACCAACCTCCTTTTCCTACTACTGCTTCTATGTTCATATTTCACCCACCACATATATGTGGAAGCCAAATATACTGCATTCGTAAGAATAATTGATATAAGAGGCACAAACACAAACGCTTAAGCAGTGTTCTACCATATATCAAGAAAGTATGGAAAAGCGTTTCACCTTCTCCAGTCTAGAAGTACTTGTACAGCATAACGTATACAAATTTGTAGCATGTATTTAAAGAATAATTCACTCATATAAATAGAATTAGTCATTTTAATCATTAAATGGTTTGCATTTGTGCTGTTATCAAGTAAATATGGGTTTAAATGATCTTATAAGCACATTGTACTACTGTGTTATTTTACACAGGGTCCTAATTCTTTGGAAACGGGGTTGCATGATTTTGATTAGAATTAACTCAAGGGATTTTCAGACGTAATGAGAAAAAATACTGTAAGAAAGAACATTTTCTCACATGCAGTTTAATAAATTATCAACTTAAGGCCAATAACTGACAGAAGACAAATGACAAATAAAGTCTAATTAAGTGCAGATTATATGAAGTAAGGATAGACTGATATTTGCTGGCTGAAAACTTCTAATTGCTTTCTTTTAAGGTGAATCAAGGATTTCTGTTTTTTTCTTTAGAAAATATAACACTTAATTTCAGTTAGTATCTTTAGACATTTACTCCCTGCTTTATCATTGAACAGTTCAACACTCAGTCTGACATAAAGATATTTAAGTCATTTCGGTTTAACGTTTGGGTTACCAGAGGGTAAAAATCCCCACCATTAAGGCAACCCTTGTGGTTTTACATCATGGTGTCTTAACCTGCCCCTTGTTAGTTCCTTTTTTGTGTGTCATTCTTTGGATGAAAATCTAACTTCCTGTTGACCCTCTACTCAAAAAATGAGAAATGTCTGAATAATTAAGATAATTATCAACAGGATTTTGACATCTGCGGCAGGCTCATGTGTGATCTGTACAAACAGAGAAGACATTATAATACATTACGAATTCAAAAATTAAAAACCTTAGTATCCAGTTTTCCATTCTATATTAGCTTATGATATAGAATGAGCATTATTTCAACAAAGATGTTTTTTAAATTTCTTTACAGTTTACGTTTGGATATAGGTATTTAAAATAATTTTCATGATTAAAAATCTAAGGATTTTTTAAAAATGAATACAACTTCAATTAACTTAGAAGGCAGTCAGCCATCAGTCTACCCATACCTGTGAGATCAACAAATTTTAAGTGGCTTAATTCTCTTCAGCATTTTACCTTTTGACTACACTTCTGTATGGTGAAGGTGAGTTCACTCACTACCATATCTATACACTTCAGTGTGGGCTCCTTCAGCTTTTGGATCTGCTTTTTCACTATGGCCTCAAAGGCTAGGTCAGGGGTGAATAGCCCCGTCCTGTTGGGATAAGCAGGCAGCACGACAAGAGAGGTGCAAAAAAAAAGAATAACAAAAGAGACAAGAGAAAATGACGAAAAAAAAGTTGTAAGAGGAGAAGAGACACAGACGGAGAATGAGAAAGCAAGGAAACAAAGAAAAAGAAGAGGATTGAAAAGAAATGGTAAACGTGGAGGACCGTAAACAACAGGGTAAAAAAATGGAAATGAAAGAGACAGTAGATTGAAGATGGGAAGGACAAGAAGAGGTTTGGGGGTTGGAAGGATAAACAGCACAGAAGGAAGAAAAGTGCAAGTGAGACATTTGGTTTCCCCTGAAGCCATTCTAAAACAGGACAGTTCTGGAGTCTTTTTCTATGAGGGAAGAGTGAGCAGAAAGAGAAGACAAGAGAAATAGTGAGAAATAGAGAGATCTCCCAGCCTGCACGACTCCACCAGCCAAAAACTTGAAGCAACGAACCGCAAGACTGCAGCGGTGCACCTCAACATTTAGCCAAGACCCCACTGGTCTCTCCAGGTGTTGACCCTTTCCCCACCTATCCCTCCTCTTCCTCCGACTTCCAGTGAGAGCCTAATCATAACATTTACTCTCCAAGGCCTCCATGCTGTTGCAGGCCAGCCGCTGTAGAAATCATTTGGTCACAGTGGATCTGTTGGGATAAAGACTACTGCTCTTTTTTTTCGGCCCCATTTTCAATAAGTAGCCCCTGAGGGACGCTGGAAAGCCGTTAAGCTGCAACTGTCATGGCTGCAGGTGCATGGCTGCAATCTCACACACCAGAAAGTCTGGAAACTGATGTCATTCAATACAGTTGCCAGGTATTTCAATTCTAAACAACCAATTCTATGAAAACATGTCTGTCTGGATAAGAAACCCAGAGAGAGACTTATATCATCAGTCTCTCTCTTCCTCTTGTCTCAGAGGCAGACCTTTTTTGAAAATGGAAAATTGTTGAAAACTAATCAAATTAAAGATTTTAAACACACCTATGTATTGTCTTTCCTTAGCAACTATATTTTCAGATCCCCTCAGCTTCCAGACAAGATTTCTTCCAGCACAACTATCAAACAACAGCCAGTTTGTTCAGCCAACCCGTCCAAAGCAGCACAACAGGCGGAAAGAGGCAGGCAGGTGAACTGCAGCCCACCCTCCCACTCCAGGGCCCCCCTCAACAACAAGGGCTGGAGAGAGTCAGGTGGCTACAGTAGAAGGGAGTGAACAGCTGAGGGAGTTTTATGGACGAGGGCTGAAAGCAAAAATATAAAATAAATGCTAACCACTGCTCTCTTTTTGTTTTTACCTTCTTGGTACACTGCCTAACCGTATTGACTAGCTCAGAAATGACCATATCCACACATTTGGTGCAAGGCTCTTTAATCTTCCCAATCTGCCTTTTCACAATGGTCTCAAATGCCATGTCCGGGGTGAAGAGGCCAGTTCTGCCCGATACAGAGAGAACCAGCCACAGGGCCAGAAGACAAGAGGGCGGGTGCAGAGAAAGACAGAAGGAGAGAGGAGGGTTGGGCAGAAAGAAGAAAGTTAATTTACCCTCCATTTCTGAGCTTTACTTTCCTAAAAACATAAACTAATAAACAAGCATAAATCTGAGCAATCAGATCAATACAGGCTGTTTCAGTCTGGTTTCAAACAGACGTCAGATAAAGCATTGGAAAAATGGGTAGAAAATTAGTGACAAACAGTCCAAAGATTCAGCTTTTCGTAGAAATGAGAAATAATTTCTTTGCACAGTGCAGTAATATTTAACTCTTAATGTGACCCCCGTCTTTGGTCTAACTTCACAAGCCCAAAAAGCCTTCTGACAACGGTTCTTAAATAAACCAAAAACTACTTTAAATAAACATGAATATGTCTCTCCTAATGTTTTAGTCTTAATGGATGGCACAGTGGTTATTGGAACATCCTCATACACAAATCAGATGCGACCACAAGGACAGTGAGCTACCACACAAGTAAGATCAAGCATACAGATGAATAGGCCAACACACACATGAAAAAAGCTAATACAAAGGCAAGATTACCAAGTACATGTTGACCACTAACTGACCATGAAACTCCTTTAAGTCGGAGTATTGTTTCATCTATTTGCAAGAGAGCACTCAATGTAAGAGTCTATGCCTGAATTAGAGGAGTTGTTAAATGCTGCGGCGGGGAGACAAAGAGATGGAGGGATGTGATGTGACAAAGGAGGGATGGGAAAATGGAGGGGGGAACTGAAGGTCAGACATGCCTGATGCCGTGAATGTTCTTGATAGCGTAGCTAATCTCCTTGCGGAGCTCCTTCTCGTCGAACTCCATCTGAAAAACAAACGTAAGAAAATTAAGCGTTGACTTTAAGAGCTGATATTACATTTTTCCTACAAACGGCAAACTTCATGTTAAACCGTCTACTGTTTCTGCACTTGCCAATTCCTTTTATTTACTGCAATGCCACGCTATTTTCTACATTCTTAAGTGTTCAACATTTTCTTCCAAAGCACATTCTATACACTCATAAAACATGTTGATGAATTGTATTCTAGTTTTAGTGCACATGGTGGTTTTCTAAGTTTTGAGCCAATCCTCTTGCAAGGAAGCAACCAGCACTTTTCTCTCAGTGGGAAACGTACCGGGCATTTTTTGAGGCCCAATCTGGAGGCTATAAGTTTTAAATCTTCAGAGGGAGGTTGTGAGAGGACACGGGAGAAATTGAGGAGAAGAAGGAAAGAAGGAGCAACAGCTGAAACTGGGAGGATGCATTAAGGGGTCACTCAGTCAGGAAGTCAGGAAGAAGGTGGATGAGGTCATTGAAATCAATGGGAAAAGTGGACAAATGTGGACCAGAGTAGGGACAGAAGTAGAGAGGCAACCAAAGAAGCGCTGATAGTAAAATCTCCAGGCAGAGACTCCTTGAGGTTAGTAAGGGAATGTGATCAATGTGTTTTTCAAGCAGTTCAAACGTGTCAAACAAGGAATTCACAGGTGTATTTATGACGGCTGCTTTCCACATAGGAAAAGCCCCGCTGTTGTCCATGTTAGCTCGTTGCTGTGATTTACTAGGACACTAAACAGAACTAAGAAATCATAAACATTATTAATTCCACCTGTGCTGCTTCTTACAGGCAGTTAAGATGATTTTAAAACTGAGACTGAGAGAGGATAGAACAGGCATAAAACTTGGACTTTGTGCTTTAATTCAACTTGAAGTGTCCAGAATATATATATATATATTTTTATTTATATATTTTTTTGCTGGGGATGGACACATATTCCTTCATTTTTACCTATCCTAAACAATATTTCTATTCCCTACACAGTTTTAGATTTTGGAACATGTTCTTTAGAGTGTGATGTTATCTAAAATAGGTTTTAATATGTACTATACAGACTTTTCCTCCATTTTAAACACTTACCATTTAGAAGATGTGAACTAATGGTTCATCTGCAACAAATCTGTGAAACAAAACAGTTTGCAAAAACCCTCAGACATGCTGTAAAGATTCAAAGGGCACATACTTTGACCAGTTCAAATGGGAATCGTTCATGGAAGATGCGATTGATCCTGGCACCACCCGACAGCTCAGCTGTATCGATCTGGTCCCCAGAACCCTCGATGCACTTTTCAAAGTCCACAGAAAACTGCTGCACCATTCTGCAGAGAGGCAGAGTTTAAGTTAACAACAGATGTGACCTTCTCTCAGCTTTGTTTTCTATCCATGCAGCCATCTACTCACTGGAGGAGAGCCTTGGTTTTGCGAGATGGATCGTCTGGTCTGAAGTTTTTGTACTCCTCTACCTCCTTCTCTATGGAAAGGAGTTGACTCTGCAGCTTGGCCCGCAGGGCCGGCAGGGTGTCCCGAATATGGTTGGTCAGTTGCTGTTCAAATTAAAGGTGATTGTAAGGTCAGTGCAATTCTAAAGCGTGTGTTAGGTGCACTTTTACACACACCTGATTGAGGATCTTCTGGAGGTAGGGCGTTCCCATACGGTCAGCCAGGTGTCTATAAGCAGGGTGGGAGAGGAAGAACTTCCTCTCAGCAGCCATAGCAGCATTAATGTCCTTCTTTCCATCTATGTCCTTCTGGCTTCTGTTCACCACGCCGATGTAACCTGGAAACAACAGATAAGCCATTTACAGTCAAAAAGACTGGAGTTCACTGTGAGAACACCGGATCCAACTCTTTTTACAACTTCCTAAAAATTTGTGAGGAGGCTGAAAAGCAGCTTTGTATTTGGCCTTGAGGATGATATATATTAGTCTCATAATACAGCAGTCTTGGACTGTTCTGTTGCTTTCTTGATGTGAACTCCATACCAAGAATTGTTATATGCTTCATGAAACCCCACTTATAGAAACACAAGACTGAGAAACTAGCAGTGGTAAAAGAGTGAGAGCAAGAAAAGGTACAAAAATAACACACTGCTGCATTTTTGTGTTTTTAAGACTGAGTAAGAAATGGGAGAAATGGCTCAGAGAGTTTAGGTCACAAGGACCCCATTTCACGTCCAGTTAAGTTTCCTCATGCATCACTCGTTAAAAAATTTTTCAGGCTTGTAAATGTGAACATTCACAGCAGTGGATGGAGGGACAGAGGGAAAAAAATTAGAAAAACAAAGGATATGGAAAATATTTAAAAGCACATGCCTGGGGTCTAACCAAGTGCAAATGGAAAAGAAAAGCATAGCATCAGCACATAGCAACAACAAAAAGCCACAAGATACGTGCAAGATCTTTTCCAAGAGATTTTTCTCTTTGCTTCCTTCCAACTATTCCTCTCCGCCACCTTTGTGACTATCTTTTCATTTCTTACTCAAAGCCTTTTCTTTGCACTCCCTCCCACTGGCCACTCATTCAACACGCATTCTGTTTTTATTTTTATTTTTCCCCCCAGTGATTCAGAGCTTCGAGTACAGCTGTCTTACTACCACAAGAGGGAAACAATGCGTCACTGCACTGGCCCCTTAAGTAGAAAAACGGTGTAATTGAGCACTCACCCCTCCTGAGTGGTAGCAGCTTGTTCTCCAGGATGTCTTTAGCATCTGTTCCTTCATCCATCAGGTCCAGCTTGGTGATCACACCGATGGTTCTCATACCTAATTGTACACATGTTAATTGTGGTGAAACAATTCATTTAAAAATATATTGCTGAAAAAAGGATATACTAAATATTCAACATGAAGTTATCGTGACTGTTCTTCTCTAGTTTGTTACAGCAGTAACGTTAACTTTGTCTTAATTAGATTTTTTTTTTATTCGAGAGTTACTGATAATCAAAGAACGTTATCTTTACTTAATAGTGTTCTATTCTCTTTCTCAATCCGTAAACCCAATGGGTGAAAATATGTGTCATGTTTGGATACATATACTCACCCTGAGGGTCGACCTCTTTGGCAATCTTTAAAGCATCAGAGTTGGCTAAATCTGAATTGGCCGGGGACACGGCCAGCATAAGGCAGTTCTCCTTGGTGACAAACTGCATCAGCATTTCCCTGATCTGGGACTCAATGTCTGCAGGCTGGTCGCCCACCGGAACCTTAGTCATTCCTGGCAGGTCAACCAGGGTCAGGTTCAGCACTGAGGGAAAAAATAGAGACAGTAAAACTAAGAAAACGCTGAAAGTCCTCAAACACAGACTTTTTAAATCAGGTCATATCTAATCTCAGGCAAAGTTACATGCAAATTGGGTACAAGTTCAGGAAAGGGAGCTTAATCAGTCTCACCATGAGGCGAGTATACGCGCAGATTAATGGGCACAGGGGAGATGCCCTTATTGGCCCCTGTGATACGGTCGGTCTCTGCCTCTATTTCCTGCCGGACTTCATCAAAATCTGTAAACTTTTTGCCCTTACAGTGGAGGAACTCAGCGTGTTCTGCAAGACACCAAACACAGAACAGATAAATAAAGGTAAGTCGGTAAAACAAAGTTGAGGTTGATACACATTTCAATGAAAATTATTTGCAACTGTATAATCAACAAGTGCTTGAATTCACACATTGCAATCAGTAACTTACTCAATGTGCATTAAAAGTTTCATCCTTATTCAAAAGGTACTCAACAGCTGAATTTCATAAATAATTCAATTAAGTTAAGTAGTATGGTTTATGCCTTCAAACAACACTATCGCATATAAATACATCAACAATGTGGAAGAGAAAAGAGCAAGGAAGAATGTGGTTTAAGGGAATGAGCTGTTAAATAAGTGCAGAAGTGTTTAAAGTTCTGGTGTGTGATTGGTGGCCACTACAGGCTGTATCATGACAACTTGTCAAATTCATCGCCATAATTACTTCCCTTTGAGATTTAATTACAGGATTCTGGAATGCCACAAAAACATTCAAAAACATCCTTAAAAAAACTAACCACACCCATTTATCCACACTTCATATTCAGTCTCTTCTCATGACTGATGATATATTTTCTGAATATTTTCAAACTGACGTAACATACAAACATAATTTTTGCTGGTGACATGTGAAGTAATTCTCTCACAATAAAGACAGAAGTGTTATTATGGAGTTGAGCATGTTCCATTTATTTGGTAAACAAGAACTGTAAAGGAACGTATTCATTTTACCTGTGGGGCTGTTCATCAGCTGCAGAACCAATGGACGACGGGTTACGATGCCAGAACCACGGGGAAGAAAATCCCTGTGGCACATGAGCAGATGGCATGACATCAATAATCTGACAAAAGAGTCTGAAAACAAACTAATAACAGAAAATACAGAAAAATTCTGAGACTCTCATTTCTCCCTGAAAATGGCCAACAGTGGCTCCAAGAGCAGACTTACCCAAATATAAAATCATACACAACTGTTTCAGTAACTGAATCATTGCATCATGAAAAGCAGCAGAAACCTTTACGGTTTGTAGAACAAAAAGAGAGATTGGAGGCCGTTAATGACCACAACCCTGTCGTGGTATTGGTACCCTGAGAAGGGAGTGTGTGTTTGTGTCAGCATGACAGCATGCGTTCACAATAACCACCGCTAGCTGCTGTGTTTTAAGGGCTACCTTGCGTCCTAGGCCTCGCTTTCTGTCGGCTGCTTATGCAACTTCGGCATCAAGTGGCCACTGGCACAAAGCGCCCCTCCAGATGCTGACAAGACAGTTGTCATTCACTGACACATAAACGGCGCAACACGGGGCCTGATAAGAGACTGGCTCTGTAGTGTTTCTGTTTTTCTCCAACTCAGAACTACACATATGAATTCAGACTCAAATGTTTTTTAATCAGTTCAGATGTCAAGCAACAAAACTAGAACAAAAAATTCACACATACTGTTTGTGCCAGATGAACACAATGTGTTCCTAATAGAATAAATATATAGCATCATACTCCTAAAAGCTTCAGTCTTGAATTTTTTAAAAGTATTTGTTGTGATTGCATGTCATGACATTTATGTGTTCCTTTTGGTCTTCAAGCCTGCAAGATTACATGTGGGTGGATTTATCTCGCTCTAACTTGGATGCATTTTAGAGAAGACAGATGGTCCTAACTGCAGGTCTTCCTCTCACCCCAATCCTCTTCATCTTCCGACTTGAAATACCCACTGACTGAGTTTCCAGTCATAATAAATGCTTAAGCACCTTTTAATTACAAAAAGGACCATCGAAATCTGATGTCAGTGTGACCTTCCCATCTCCATCCTTTCATTTACTCATTATTTCCCTAAGCCAACACCCTCCACTACCCTCTTCTGTTATATCCTCCACAGGGAAACAGGGGATGATAACACCCACGCTTACACAGGCTGTGGTGATTCAAAGCAGTAGGCTGAAACTGAAATACAAAGGCTGACAAAGCTTGAATATTTTAAGCTTACAGCTAGACAACTTCTTCAATTACGTGGACATTATTAACTTAGCAGATGTTATCTGACTTTAAGCTTTTTCACCATTAACGGTGTATCTGGTACCAGCATATACTCGATTGTAAAAATCTTTCAAATCAAAGGTCTGATGGATTTGTTTCTGTAGAGTATCTGACAGTTTGGGACACTTTGATGACACTATTAGTTTATTTTTTGCAGATTACTGTTTATTAATGTAGTAGCTATGTTCAAATCTACTAGGATGTACCAGAATTACTGTCACGTCTGGTGTCTCGTTATGTCCTGATTACCTATTGTGTACACCTGGGGTTCCCCTCCCTCATGTGTTTAAACAGTCCTCGTTTCCCCTTGTCTTGTGCGAGTGCGTCTTGTCCGTTTTGTCCATTTCGTCCGTCTGGTTTTCGTCGTCTGTCCTTCGTCACCCCCACGCCAGGTTTGCTTTTGTCATAGTCACAGTTTTGCCACAGCTTTGTCACAGTTTTGTCAATATTTACTTTGTTACTTTGCCATAGTCTTGTTTACTTATTGCGTCGATACTTTGCTCACAGTTTTCCACAGTCTTGTTTTGTACTTTGTCTGGACATTCACTCTTCATGAGTTTTTTGTTACATTAAACCTTGTCGTCCGTCATCTCCGCACCTGAGTCCTCCCTTCAAGACCCACCGACATGACAATTACCATCATACCCTATAGGCTGAATTTCCTTTTAAAAAACAATGGCTGAGTAAATATTCTGCTCTTGGATTTTCATTACTGATGCATAAAGAAAGAAGCACTTTAAAATATTACAGTTGACAGAGTCAGGTCTGATTGTGATGTGGTTTGATTCACTGAAAACACTTCACTGCGTTTTATAGATTTTAAAGTCTCAATCTGTAAGTAAGAGTAAGTTTTGTGTGTCACCTCCACAGTTGGTTTAATAATTCCCACAGCACACGATTAATTTGACTGATGGCTCTCAAAATCTGCTTCAGATCAGCAGACTTAATAGTTTCACCTTTGAGGTACCTTCAGCCACATTTTCATTCATTCGTTCATTCATTCATGAATTTATTCATCCATTCATTCCTCCTAATCTGCTCTATTACAAGGCAAACACAAATATAACACCTCCACACAAGCATCTAGAGAGTGTCAGCAGCTGTGGAGCAGTGACTCATTGCTTCATTTCAAATCAGGGATGTAAAAACAACGCAAACAGATTCCACAATGAGGGTACACACACACACACACACAGTCCCTCTGATTGCCCATGGAGTTTTCCCTGAAACACACAAGTCACGTTTCCAAAGACTTAAGTTTATTAACTAAACCATTTTTATAGTCAGTACAATTTTATAGATGATGTGTGTTACATACACGTATTTATTCCCTTCTTTTTATTGTTGAAAATACTTGCATCTCGTATGTGTTTTTCTACTGTCGTAGGTTTTCTGTTCTGCATAGTGATCATTTTAATAACTCAACCCACTGCCCCCTGTGCGCATAACCTCACTTCCGATTTCCAGACACAGTCAGACGCTGAGCCTCATCTAATCCTTCCCTAATGCATGAAGCATTATGAGCCCTGATACCAGTGAACTATACAAACCATGAGAGTTTCATCCACAATAGGACTTAGAATGAGAGGAAGGTTTTTGCTGATGAATAGGACACACGCATACACACACACATGAATGTGTACTGCTGCGAAAGAATGAGCCAATGGTGCTCCTGATTGCTGGATGGTGGGAACTGAGATTAGACTGGAGCCAATAGGAGAATGTGCTGCAGGCAAGCTGTGGCCCAAACAGAGATTAGTGATAATCCTCTGTAACAGCATCAGAACAAATGATGTCCTCTGTCTTTCAGTGGCTGCTTTCTCACTCTTCCTGTGTCCATACTCTGTTCAGCTTCAAGAGTATACCTCAGTATTTAAAAGAGAGTTTATTACTCCGGCGAGGCCCATAACACCAAATTTTACAGGCCCCTTAAATGCCTGATAATTTCCTCAGAAGTTTCCATAAGAGAACTGAAACTAATTAGAGCTGAAATCATCATCTAATCAGCATCAGCATTATATTTTTCTTATTTAGTCAGGTGCATTGATAAAGACTCACTTTCAAATTCCAGCATTTTAGTTGTGATAAATGAGGACTTTTAGAAGACCTCTGAGCAGAATAAACATTTAATTAAGTGTTACCAGTGCACTGTAATGCCCCTTTCAGAAAGTTATCCACTCAAACCAAAACAAGCAAATGATTAGAAATTTAGGAATGTGCTTACAGCTCTGTATCCTCTGATATTAGAGAGCAATAACTTTTCATCAGGTAGCACACATTTATACATTTATGTACATCATTTATGTACATTTTATATTTCTGTTGTCACAATAAGCAAAAATGACAATTGAAATGATTGGAAACATTGAAAAGAAAAATATTAAAAAGTAGTCATTTCTGGATAAATTGCACACAAATGTTTGTGCAAAACGAGTATGGCAATCCAGGTCAAAGTTTCAACTGCATGAGAACAGAAGACAGTTAATTATTCTGTGGTATAAGTTGTTCTCATTAGACTATAATTGTCCAGCATCCATATCTGTGTAGTTAATTCATTCCCACCACCTTAGGGTGAACAGAATAATGGTTCAGTGCTGCTATGGTACAGTCTCAACCCTCCATATCAGTGTTATGTAACATGAAACCAGCTATATATTGTAGGCTTAATGTGGAGGGTTGGAACAGGATTGGAAGCCCAGAGTGAAATGCTGTAGTTCTTCAGTATGAATGCCAGCGGCTTTCACTCACATTAATACGCTTCAGTCGTTTGAGTTGTGTTAAACATCAGCAGCATCCTGGATTTGTTTGCATTACATTGTTTCGTTTAACCTGTTTTCCTTTACCAGAATCAGTGATTAGCCTATCCTTATCGTGCAAAGGATTCTTAGTAAGAACCTTTCTTTTATATCTTTATATTCATATTTCTAGTCCAAAACGAGGAACACATTTCGAACCATTACATTCATTTTGCAGTGCAGACATTGACCAGAGGAGCTCTTTAAGCTCCCATGCACGATGACAGAACTGTAAAACATGAAAGCGGCTGTCATTGGAGATGACATTCAGCCTTTGTTGTGTTTGAGAGGGTGAGTCCTGCTGATTCATTGGTCAGTATTTTAGAGAGAGAGCTGTCCGTGGTACTGAAACAACCATCTGGGCAAAAATTGCTCGGACCATTTTGCTGACTGAATTACAGCCTTCCTGAAGCAGACATACAAATTGCACCGTGCTATTTTATAGAACAGCTTTCTACACAGCTCTTATTTGTTCTTCTTGAGAGATCCTAATGTCCACAGAGCACTCAATTAGAATCACAATCATATACATGGCTTGTTTTGCTGTTTTAACCTGCACCATCACAGGTTTGTCCAAAAGTCGTTACTATTTGATTGACTGCTTTCTCCTTCACTTTCTGATCACCTTCCTCTAGTATTTTCAAGTAAAATGTCACTTCATTGATGAAATCATTCCTAGTTAAAAGGCCATCCCCTGAACAGGTGTGTTCTTACAGGTTTGAAGCAGCTGTTGCTGCATTTGTCTACAACAACAGACCTGCTTTGTCTATGATAATTAGGCTCATGGGAGTCTAAAATGTTAACTGGGTGACAGCCTTTAATGGCAAACAGGAGTTATGCTCTACTTTCTATTAATTAAATGTCTTCTTCTATGCCGATAAACACAGCCTAACCAAAGAGATGTACTAAGATCGAAGACCAGAACACATTGATCCTTCTCCTGTGTGAACTGCTACAACACCCAAGAAGGAAAGGCTCTGCAACATTTTAGTGATGTTTGTAGAAGGTATGCAACCATCATTCTGAATAATTAATTGAATTCAACTCATTCCACTAAGTATCTTGTCATATAGTTGGAACATTTTAAGATCTTAATCAAAAGTTTACAGCGAAAAAATAATACAAAAAGCAGGTTCCCCCGCACCAGCCTTAGATCAACACTAACTCGAGTTCTTGAATATGTTTTGAGAAACCCTTCATGTTTAGATTAACCTTACTGTTTTCACCTTGGAGTTTTCCACCCTTACGCTACCAGCAACAGAGCATGAGTTTAGCTGACTTAAATTAAAAGACATTAAAGACTGAGACACAAAGGTCAAACTGGAATGACAAACAGTAAACTATACGCCTCAAACACAAAAGGACACAAGGCAGGACACTGTGAAGGACGCATGACAAACAACAGACTAATTTCATTTGCATCCTCTGACATTCCCTCATATTAGTTCAGCCTTTCTACACAGCTTTTGGCTGTCCTTGTCTCTGAGTTACGCCTGTCAGAAATGCAATAGCAACATATAAAATGTAATTCACCTGAGACCAATATTTTTGATTGTACACTTTTATCTCTTATACCATAAGAGCTAGGTTAAAATGACACTGTAATCATTTTGAGACGTCTTGAGATAGAAAATTGATCTGCCAACTATACAAGATGTACTCCAGTGAAACCAAATACTATGTAAAACATCTAAAAAGTCTGAAACACATGTGCTTGCACCATTTGATGGTTTAATCTTTCAGGTTGCATGTCTGGGTGAGCCATAAGCTTCAAAACCTTACAGAGGGTGGAAAGAGCCTGCAGCCTGATGGAAATAAAATTCAATCTGAAAGCCGACACATTTGTGTCATCTTAATGACAGACAGATTACCATTCTCCGTCAACATCTGTATCATAGACAAAGGGAGAGCCAGATATGGAAGAGAAGAAAAAACAGCTTGATGCTCGGTCACGTGTGATAATTACGCTGCACTGTAAGTGTAGTGTTGGTGGAGCAAGATAAGATCAACACAATGCGTGACAGGAGGAGGAGGAAGACTGGAGCACAGGGAGGATCTGATGACTTCACTGCAGCTGGACCAGAGGAATGAATACAACCACTCAAGTGCTGCAGAATACGCAGCAATCTATTCTGCACAGTAGCGAAGACTGAAGATCTTCCTGGCACAGGCTGACAAGTCCCCTGCTGGCCATGCCCTTATAACCGGTTTTAGTAAGAATTGTTCAATCTCTTTTAAAACGAAGCCCTGGCCCCCTTGGTTGGGAGAGCATAATTAACCACAAGCTGTTTCTATGACTACAGCTGACTGATGCAACATGGCATGATCCAGTGATAAGGGTAGAGAGATTGTTCTAATGGCTCAATAAATGCCAAACGACATTAAAACAGGGCCTCCAAAACTGGGATGCAAGACACATGATAAAAGTGGGAACAAGATGGTGTTGAACACCATTTTAGCAGTTGCTCTTGTTGTAGTCCTTAATATCAAATTAAATTAGCCTCCCTATGTGTAGTTGAACAGAAACGGGGGTCTGTTAATGGTCATAAACAATACATGGCAAGTGCAAATTTAGAATATAAAATGCAATGAAAAAACTGCACAAGTATGATGAAAGAAAAAGAAAACAAAAAAGATAGAAATTCCCACAGGGTAGGAGACTGGACAAAATAAAAAGCAGCAATGGTAAATCTTCATAAAACATAAGAAATCAGAACAGACTGCGAGACTAGATGCTGTCTTTTAAGAATTTTTTAACCTGAAACGTCACACCCACGTCATACAGGTGTGAGTGTGTGTGGGTGAGTGTACACCGAGACGTAAACAGCAGGAAAGCCTCACCTACTTAAGATGGAGATTAGTGACCATGTGTTGAACTATGGTAGGCCTATAAAGCTACCTATGAGAGGAGGATCTGTTCCAAATCTTTAAAAGACAACAACTTGCTGAACAGAGTGAGTTCTCTCTGTTCGGTGGGGGAAAGGACATATTGCCATGGAACACCCAGGCCTTGGGGCTGAGCTAGCTGAAGTCTTGTATTCATACATTCTAAGCTTGCTTAAGCTAGAAATACCGCTGAATCGCATGTCTGTGCACAAAGCATCACATCACTAAAAAAAAAACATCTTTCAATCTTTACATGAAGTGAAAACCGGGTCAAAAACCCATGCGACCCTCTCTGCATGTAGTAAAGCTTCCCTTCCAGCATTATAAGCGCCAGCAGACAGATGGGTGAGCTGAGCTAGGAGGGCTCAAAGCTCAGGTGGACTCTCTTTCTCTCACAAGGTCAGAAAAGACTCCAGCATAACCTCTCAAATGTGCTCCATTTTGCTTCAGTTCCTATCATCATCAATAGGAGCAGTGACAGCTTAGACAGGGTGGCGAAACGGGAAAACTGCCCATTTATAACGCTGATATCTCCACACACGACAAGCATCCTCTTTTTTTTTGCACTCCTGTCAATACAGGATTAAACAGCTTGTGGGCAACAAAATGGAAGCCCTGCCACAGAGCACCACCAGCACCCTGACACTGTATCTGTTTGACAGGAGGTCATTCTGCACAGTGACCCTGCCTAACCAACAGACTTCTTGGGATTTACGCAAAAGACATAATTCTATTAATACAGTAATTCCTTTGTAAAAAAGAAAAAAAAGGGAAAAAAGCACCGTGTCTTACTTTTAGTTCCAACAATCACAGATACATCTTCAAATGAAATATTTAGTTATTTACGGGAACGTGTGGCCCCTTACTGCATCATGTAGGGGTAAACAGATCAACTTCACCAGGGATTTGTGTAGGCCTCACAAAATAATCTGCTTGCCTGAGTGCTGTGTCAGTGGAAGACACTGATAAGGCATTAAAAATAGGTGGATCTGCGACAATTAGGACGGTTCGAGTCTCAGTGCAGCTCCTCCGGTGAATCGGAACCTGCCCATAAGGGGGATGGGGACTGGGCCGCACGGGTGATGCAGCGGTGTGCGCTGACATCCACTGCAGCCTGCAAAAGCCACTTACTTCCCGACGAAGTTCTCCAGCACCGAGCTCTTCCCCGCGCTCTGGCCGCCCACCACGGCGATCTGCGGCAGGTCGAGGTTTGCGTTTTGCCCTATGGCGGAGAAAGCATCCTGCATTCGGTTCACCAGAGGAATCAGATCCTCCATCCCCCGGTTCCCCATCTTTGCGATGTGAGACGAAGGACTGTGCTCCTTGTCAGAATAGGGACGGGTTTATCTGCTCGTCCTCTTCGTCTCTGCTCGCGACCCTCGCGTTCAGAGGGCGTTTTGGTTGTATTTTTGTTGTTGTTTTTGCGCAAATGCCGGCTCACCCCTCGGTTTGCGCTCTCATTGAGGGCCCTCCCTCAGAGTGTCGGATCACCTTAGAGAGGACTCTCTCTACCACACTGCTCTTCGAGCACCGCAGGGGAGGAGAAGGATGAGGATGATCTCTTGTATTTTCTCAGGAGATATCTGCAGTACCAAATAGGGACCGCCTGGGGGCGTCTTTTCTTGGTATTTTCTGTCAATTTTCTTTTTTCAGACCGAAATGTAGTCACGTATTGTCATTTTTTCAGTACTACCACAAAACACATATTTATGGGAATAAACTCCTGACTTTGAATATAAATAAAACATGAAAGTGCACTGAAACTTCAAAAATGGTTTCGTTTTAGAGCATATGAACCACATGAACCAGTGTGGACACACAGTGTGCAGCACTTTTATTAGCATCAAGCTGATAGCTATTTATCATTTCTTGTTGTGCATGAAAAAAACTTGTCAATGCTTAGTGTATATGTACACAACAGACACAGTCTAGTCTGATATTTTCTGTTTGTCATGTATTACAGTTTCACAAATCTTATCTCAACATAAAAACCTACCTGGAGATTCCCTGGTTATCATTGAGAATCTGTTTTTGCTTTCTGACAAGTTAGAAGTCATCTACTACATTCTAACAAGGTCAGAAAAACTGTCTGCTCTGGGAAGCCCACGCTCAAGATAATATTACATAGCCTAACTGGATTATTTTAGATGTTTTATGTCCTGGCCTTGCTGTCAGTATATTATAATGTTTGATATTAGTTAGTTATTAGTAGCAGATATGTGTAAAACGCGGTTTTCATCCTATTTAAATGGACTGTGAAAAATTTGGCAATCCTAATTTGAAAAAACTTCAACATTCAATACTCCAGTCATTATGCAGACTTCTTTCGGTTTTCTAGACGACCGCTAGGGGGCGACAGGATCCAGACGTCATGACGGGGGCTGGATTGGGTTTCAGCAACTTGCGCCGCAGCTACGACAGCGAGTAGTTAATTGTGTCAAGCTTTTGGTTAGTTAGTCAAAAGACGTCGCTGCCTTCTTCTTTTGGAAGTTTTTCGTTACAATTCCAGCAAGGTAAAGTGTTGATCATTATCCTCCAGGAGCACAAATACCAAATAGCAAGCCAGTGGAAAGCCATGCTAAGCTAACCTGTTGTGTACAGTCACTCCGTGGTGGCTAATGTAGCATTGGCTTCGTCCATGTCACAGCAGGTGAAGCCATAGTTTATCTATTGACTGATGTTAGATTGTTTATTTGAAATGATATCCCGGCCAATTGTCTATACAGTCGCTTCCCCTGTGAAGTTTCCTTAGTGAGGAAATAAAAACACATTTACTAAGCCTATATTGTTTTTAGCATATCTGCTAACATTAGCTAAATTGAAACGTGAGAGTGACCTGTTGTCTCAGGAGATTCGAAGTGTTTTTAAGTGTTTCCTAACTCTCTTAACTGTAAATTATTTTTACAACGGTCCATACGAATATCACATCGTTTTCTTTTACCCATCAGGGGGTCTCATGTTGTAGGAGTTGCACCGCTCAACTCCGGGGTCTAACAGCTCACTTTAACGCAGGGTAGGATATTACAGCCCGTGATGTTCAACCCACACATCCATCAGCAGCAGCAGCAGCAGCAACAGCAGCTCCACCAGCACCTGCGGCAGCTCCAGCAACTTTTCCAGCAGCAGCCTCCGCCTCCACCACAGCCACCACCCGCACACCATGTCAGCCACCACCACCAGACACCGCGGTAAGTTTTTTAAAGCGATGGCGGGGATTAGGCTGGGCCTTCGGTGCCAGATAAGTCCCAACCTACGGCTCAGCAGCGTGAGCTGCGAGGACAACAGCCACACAGAAACCACAGTGATGGCCTCAGTTATGAAATATCTTGCCGTGGCGGAGTTTATTATTTATCATTATGGGGTTTTGCATCATACTGTCAAACATGTTGACACTGACTTCATATTTTTAGAGTAAAAAAAAAAATGCACCTGCAACCCATGAAAGCTAAGTCAGATCTTAAGTGGATCACTTGAACATAATGTAGGTGTTTGCAGTTGGATAAATTCCCACTGAACGGACTGCAAAGCAATTCCTCCAACAGACTATTGCAGCTCCACTAGCGAACAGATTTTCGACAGATGCAGGACATCTTTGCTGCCATATGCTCTCACCTCAGACAACACCTCACTTTAAATATTAGTGGCACTGGTCTGAATCACACAGCACATTGCAACATTTCAATATGACTTTTGATATCTGATGCACAATTACCACTGTATGCAATTCATAGGATTAAGTATGTACTTTTCTACTTTATGTTTTTAGGTTTATGTTGAGCTTCAAAATGTCAGTTTTCTTTATGTCTTGCTCCCGCTACCCAATAATTTCCCAATTCTGGGATCCATAATATACCTCTCATCTTTGTTCATTCTTTTTTTTTTAATTACTTAATTCTCGTTTCTATCCATATCCTTTGGATTAATCAAACAAGTATTCAGTTTATTTTGTAGAAAGTTGAACAGGTATTTCTGGTTTAATTTAGCATTGTAGGCATGTTTATTTTTAGTGGTGTATACCAGAGGTATAAAGCGCGGTTATTTGTTGCATGTTTTACTGTGCTTATTGAGTAAATATTCCCCTCTAAGTGCATTTTATTTTTCAAATATAAATAAATAAACCAGACTCAGGAACATATATCTGTGCTTCCATATTTTTGGACTGGCTCAATACATTAGGTTTCTAGAAAAATCAGCTATTTTGTTTTCCACATTTTAGGCCAATAAGCAGGCTCCCTTGTTGAAAACCTGCAGTTTGGCTGCAGATTTCAGCGATGGTGTCACATCAGTGATAATTGTGTGTGTTTTCCTGTCTTTTTCTGTCTTTGCCACAGAGCCATTCCTGTTCCTCCTCAGACAGCCCCTCCTCCGAGGATGGTCAACCTCTGCCAGGCCACCCAGACAACCATTCTCGCCCCCAATCCCATGCTGCAGGGTGCTCTGCTGATGCAGCAGATGCAGGGTACAGTTTGGATACAAAGTTTTAACAAAGCAGCATCCTTTAAAAGCCCAACAAGATTTTTTATTTCTTTTTAATCTAAACTGTGTTTAAGAGCTGTACATGACTAACAGGACTCGCCCATTTGTCTGCTCTCATGCTTTGCTTCCATCTAGGCAACATGCGGGGCTTTGGGATGGGTGGGCAGCAGTTCCGGCAGTTCTTCACTGCAGGGACCAGGTCATCCCTGCTGGGACCAGTTCCCATGGGCATGGCCATCAAGTCCCCCATCATGGGTTTCCCAGCTGCACGACCCTTCCACCCACATGCTCGCTTCTTCAACGCCACTACCCCCACCACCACAGCCTCTTCCTCCTCTTCCATCTCTACCACAGTAATAATATCAGCATCATTATAAGAACTAATATTTTCTCAGGTTTTCAGTCCAGCTTATGTGCCATGAATGCATACGGTTTCGATCCTGATTTGACAGAATTTATCCTGTCAGATAAATCTTGTGCTTAACAAAAGAACACATATTGAAAATTTCAACCCTGTTTTATTTCACTGCAGGAATTTGTCACTCTGAAGAAACATTTTATGAGTGTTTTCAGAAAATATAGCACAAATTAGGTCAACATATAATTCTCATTCTTATATTTTCTGTTTTATCTCTCTTTGGCAGTTTTACAGGACTCAGAATATTTTGTTTTACAGAGTTGTTTGGCCAAAAGAATATTCTGAAGATTTTCTGATCTCTGTGCAGGACTCTGTGTCTCGCCAGTCAGAAAGGAAGAGGGACAATGAGCAGATGGCAGCAGGGAGCACAGACGACCAACCACCAGCACCTGCGTGCAGTATTAATGAAGTCACTGATGAGACCCAAACAGGTTAAGATTCAACCAGCACTGAAACATTTTGACTGTAAAAGAAGGAGAGTGAACAGAGGCGGTGTGCCCCTCCTGTATACTCATAGCTAAGTGGGCACATTATAAGGGGCTCTTCATTGTTTTTTGTTCCCCATAGATGGTGCTCTGGGAGGAGTGGATGGACAGATCTCTGAGGAGCAACTTGAAGAACCCAAAGTGAAGAAGCAGAGAAGAGAAGGGTTAGGAAATCATTTCATTTTAAGGCCTCTAGTTGTAGCAGATGCTTTGGAAATTATTGATAATTTTTCTCTCTACTAAACATGGTGTTCATTAAAAAGTGGGGCCACAAATGATTATACAGACCAAAAGGAAAAAATATCAAATTTAAGTTTAAGCTCAAGATTGGCTGCAGTTTTGACACATTTAACATCAGCAAGAGGTTTCTTCCATCTGTGTGAGGCAGAGCAGCTGAATCCAGTTTCAACTTGTTTGGATTCAGATCTTATTGTCCAAGTTGGTTCATGATGCCACCGTGTCATTGTTGAGCTACACGGGCAAAGTTATGTCTCAGTTAGATTTGATTTGTTTGCTTAAATTAATTTTTACAAAAATAACTATTAAAGTGACACTTCGTGTGTCCACAAACAGCTGAAGTAGAAAAAAAAGCAGAATTTGCAAATGTGCATATCACAATAATCTGTTACAAGTTGGCTCACGCAAGGCATCCAAGTTATTTTCATATAACCATGGTAACGTGGTTACTTGTTTGGCTGTAGCTCTATTAGTCAGGCTTGATGTTGACGGGCAAAGTTCTCTCATGCAGGTTGTTTAAAGGAGTATTTTATTGTCTTAAAAACATAACGCTATACCTCCTGCCTTTCCAGGTAAAAACTCTGGAAATATTAAGTTTTATCCAGGCATTAAAAATACAGAAAATGTAGCCATAAAAGGGTACTTGCCCATGTACCTGACACAGAAGAAAGCAAAACACCAGTTTTTTTTCTGGTTGACTTTTTGTGCTCAACATGCTTGGCTTCTTCTCCGCCTCAGCTCAGAGAAACCCAAAGAGCAGCATGCTGTTGACGACAACGCCACTCCTCTGGCAGAGTGCAACAGTAACACAGAAGATATCCAGCCAGAAGGTAAAATCCATCAACTTAATGTGTGTTTTACTTTGTGTACAAACTTCTTAAGAGATGTGCATAGAGGTGTGTTAACTTAGTGCTAGTAATAACTTAGTTACTAACTTATTTGACTGTCTTCTTGCTTTTTTTTAGGCTGCAGTATTCAGGAGGACGAAGTCCTTAGCAGGGGATCAGAGGTTGTTGAGGCACTGGAGGAGACCAGTTCTGACCAGGTGAGAAAAGCATTTTTGAATAGATGGTAAGAACATGCACAAAATGAAACGACACAAAGCTACAAGATTACTTTATTGTAGCTTACTACAACTAGAAAAGCCTTAAGGTCACATGCCAGCCCTAATTTGCCATTCCTCTTTGTAGTCTTACAGCTGTTTGTCAGCCCAGCCGCCCTCTGGCAGGCTGAGTGAAGGGGACCAGCAGGTAAGTTTAACGGGAGAGGAGACTTCACAGGTCAAAGACGCGTCTTTGGTGTCACTGGACAGCCAGGACGAAGATGAGGAAGGTGTGGCGGAGGGCTCAAACAAGTTCTACTGCTACCTTTGCAGCATCACCTGTCACAACCAGCAAGTGGGTTGAATGCACACCTGAGCTGTCATCCAGTGCTTTGTTTGGCTTTCTGGCTCTATTCGTTTTCTAATGTGTCCTCTTTTGTGTCTGTGTTTTTTTTGTTTTTTTATTTCTTGTATTTTGTAGAATTTCAGGAGCCACATGAACAGTATTTCCCACCAGCAGAGGATGATGGAGATCCAACACATGAGCAACGCTTGTCTGGTCTCTCTGTTGCCACGAGTGCAGGAGTCTCTTCAAGGGGCGAACAAAGACACGTGCGTCTAAAATCCCTATATTAGCCAAGTTTTTACAACCTGGGAGACGTGATCCTTATATTCTATATTTGTGTTTCGCAGAGAAAAAAAAGCAGACTCAAAACGTTGGTGTGCCACCTGTCGCTCCCACTTCACCTGTAATCTCACAGACCACCGTCGCTCAGTGGAGCACAAAGTAATCACCTGCTCCAGATGTTGCAAAATGCCTTCGACTGCTCATATTTTCTAGTTGTCTAAATGAGAATCTGCTGCACCCTCCTGTCTCCTCAGCTTGCAAGTAGAACAGACATCTTGTCCTGCGCAGTCTGCAAGAAACGATTCAAGACCTCCCAGAACTTTTTGGAGCATTTGCACTCTCAGGAGCACAGACAGAAGGTGGAGACCATTTCTCTATTTATCAGGCTGATTTAGTGTTTTCCTACAAACAAGTAGCAGATAGAGTCAGTTACATTTGCCCCAATTTGGCAACTCACTAGTGCATTTGTCACCTTTTTTTAGCTCCAGGAAAATGGCTGTGAAGCCTTGGCCAAGCTGACTGCCATGGACACGGATGGCTTTTCGTTAGAGGAGGATGAGGAGGGGGAGGAAGGAGAGGAAAGGCAGAGTAACGAAGGAGACCAAAGAGGCACACAGGTGATTAGCATCTGATTGTTTTGTAATGAGAAATATTTCCAGTTTGGCCTCGATGTGAGATGATCTAACTACAGCCAATTCAGTTACAGGACGGATGGTCCTCCCTGAAAGAAGTAACCCTCAGTGACATGGCCAGTGATGAGCAGTATGACCCCGATACAGTCTATGGTTTGTGAAGCCCTCTTTTTGCATATTTTTGCCTTTTTTCCATGCCTTTTTCTTCTCACTCTTGGGTTTGGGTTTGGCAGGTTCCAGTTTTCTAGTTCCAGTGGCAGGTTTCATCTGCAGGCTCTGCAACAAGTTTTATCACTTTGAATCCTCCGCCCTGCACACCCACTGCAAGTCACAGAACCACTTTGAGAACCTCAAGGTGAGTTTGTATGCTGGCCCTTAAAGTAGCTCTAGAATAAAATGCCAGCTGGTCTGAGGGAAGAATGAAATGCATGGTAAAGGTTTTTGAAGGTAAGCCTCTGACAGTTTACTGAAACGTTTCTGTGCCCCTGATGCAGAGATACAGCACCCTGGGTCAAAAAGGTGATCAGTCGTCCGGTGGAGCCATTCAAGCTGCTGACAGCTTCCAGTCTGAAACGGAAGCCCCCACAGACTGCTCAGATGACATGGAGGCCGCCGCCAATGTGAACTCCATGCAGCCCGTTGTTACAGTCAGCCGATTGAAAACAGACAACCAGCTGGAAGAGAATCAACAAGAAACCGACTCAACCTCACAGGTCTCAGCAGCCAGCACAGGGGACTTGGACAAAGCTCTCAGCCTTCACCAGGGGGTGGAGGACGGCTCTCCCACGGCGAGCCCAGCTGAGCTGCCTGCTGGCAGCAGAGAGGAGGCGGGCCTGGAGCCAGCACCTGCACAGGAGTCCAACGAGGAGGAAGAGGAGCCTCCCGCTGCTCCAGGGAAAAAGAACAGCACAGGGAAGGCAAAAGGCACGGCCAAGCGCAGGTCAGGAAGGGCCACAAACAGACGCTGAGTCAGAAAGATGTTTTGGAAGGGAGCTCACATCTTTGCATCACTAAAACATGAAGTTACTTTATGTCAGAGGTGCTTTCTGGAACTGAGACCAAGGAGTCAAAAGCCCTTCCCCTCTCCACCCAGTCAAGAGGTAAACACACTGCAGAAAACAGGATAATTAGGACTTCTCTCCTGGTATGGGAGACGAACATCTGCTCAGTAGAAGTTTGCAACGTCTATTATGGAGAAGCCTGGAAAATTAGGTTTATGGAGGACATTTACTAACCTCAGAACTTGCATTACATTATTTGTCCAAAGCAAACCTCAGATCTATTTTTCTCATAAAGGTTTTAAATAATCAAATAAGATAAGAGGCTCTGTGTGCTGGGTTTTAAAACCATATTTCCCCACCACATCCAAGCAGGCTGAGAGCTTCTAGTGTGTTGTCCATACTTACTGACTGTAACTGTACAGTCAGACAGTTGGACTTTAAGCAAGTAGTAAGAAAGCAGGATGTTTGTAACAAAAAAAACGGATTACATTTACATTTAATCCAAACCCCAAATTATAGATGCAACGTTGTATTTTTGTAAGTGATTGAAGAATGACGCCCCCAGTTTAAAATGCAGTGCAGTCGCTGACCTAAACTAGCTGTCCATGGTTCACTGATGTTTGCTTGTGGCTCTCTAACCACCATGTTGATCATCCACCCGGCTGTCCTTAAATGAGCAGTCTGACGAGGGCCCGCTGCCGCTTCCGATGCCTCCCCAGCTTCTTAACAATCGTTGAAAAACCTCTACACGTGTAGTCAGTTATACCTGCAGTACAGTGGAAACATTTGACATTTCTAACCATGTAGCAAATGCTTTTAGAACGCTGAAACGTAGAATGTAAACAGCTGTCATAAAAAAAAGTGTTCAAATTGTTCTTTGGTTTGAGTATTGAAAAATGTGGAAATTTTAATCCGATCTTAGTTTGGTTTAAAGCATTTTAACTTGCTAATTTGTTGACAATGTGGGGTCAAATTTGACATATGCAGGACAAAAAAAAGCCAGCTGCAGTTGCCTTTGTGATGAAAAAGGTCTTAAATATGCTTCTTGGTTTGCTGTCTGCAATGAAGAGTGGGAAGGAGCTGTGTAGACACCCAGGGGAGAAGAGCCGCAGCAGGCTTTAACCCTTCAGCCGCATGCTGCCCCCAACTCCATGAAGAAGAAAGAATCCAAGTAGAATGAAGTGTTGGCACCACAGACGTTTATGCAAAATCGGGTTTGGTGTCACATTCCCATATTTTAAAAGTCAGCCTAACGTGAAGATGGGTCCCTCATGAAATGCTTCTGTTAGCGTTCGCAGAGCAATACTGTTCTTTGTGTGCATTTTTCACTTTTAAAACTGTGTTCCTTTTTTTTTTTTTTTTTTTTTTTTTTTAAGATCTCTGTACACAGGACAGACTCCAAAAGGAAAATTCACAAGTGTGTGTGTTGGTTTTTTAATGTAGCAAGAAAAAAAGAAATTCGCACAAACGCTTGTCTCTGATTTGAAGCACCAGTTTCATCCAAGGATGCAAGTCTGTCATTTAAGCCCTGATGAGGAAGTGTTGGTTCCCTCTTCATTAATGGTGTGCTGCTCTGGAAACTCTCCATCCTCCATACTGGTGAAGGCTGTTTAAAACCACAAGAAACTGACAAATGTAGCAACCCTCGTAGTCACGTGCTTGGTTTGGCTTCATATCTGAAGGAACGACATGCGAAATGAATTAAACTCCTTAATCTCTGAAACTGACTGAAGCAGGAGATGAAATGACACTTAAAAAATAATTTCAAACAAAGCTGTATGTTTCTTATTGTATTTTTATTCAGCTACTGAAAAAACGAGATGAACAACCAGGTGATGTTTTCTAACTGCTGGAAGTCTAACGTATTTTTGGATGTTTGTTTTCTGTTTGGGAGTAATCGTAATTTATATTAAAATGTCTGACAAAGCCCCTTCTATGTTGACTTTGTTTAGATTTTAATGGGTTATGCTTACCACAGAGACACCGGTCACACTCCATGATAAAAATGTTGAAAGCACAACTTTCATGCAGCAGAAGCATCTGGAATGCAGCATTTTATCATTCAGAGCAACAAATACAGTAGATGAAGACTCGTAAAGGTACAAAGGTTAACATAAATTGATTCCTCAGGATCCTGTTGCTGCTTGACATACATATATTTATATATATAAATAATTTAAAGGTACACAGCTTTTTACGCCGTAACATCTGATTTTTATGAGCAGGGAAAACAGCAGGTTAAAGTTCACCACAGGAGAGAAACTTCGGTTTTGAGATGCAAAACCATATAATCATACACACATCTGCCTATGAGGGGATAGATTCACAGAATGTTAGACGGGTGAGGCGTTTGCAGAGCACAGCTGGAGAGTCCCAACAGAGATCAGCAGCTTTACACGCCTCCATTCTCCTTGGTCAAGTCCTCCTTGCTGGGTAAGGAGGGCTCCCCCTCTGCAGCACAGTCCTCCTCCTGAGTATGATGCTCTTCCTGGGCTGAAGGGCCAACGAGCTGGGCCCTGAATTCCCGACGGGCTTGCCGATTTGACTCCATCAGTTCGTGCATTTTGCCATTGAGTGCATCATTGCGCTCTTCCAGGTCGTCCAAATAAGAATTGATCTGATCCAGCATGGAGTTGATGGCAGCATATTCTGTGGATTTGCAGCAGGTCAGTTTAAGATTAGATTATTTGAAAAACAAAGAGACGTCTTTAGCAGACTGGGTACTTTTTTTGTTTGTTTTTTGTCAGATCATCTTCATGGCTGGAAAACAGCTGATCAGGTATCTGAAACGTACTTAATTTTCAAGGAAACTTTCTGGAGCTGAATATTTAATGACAATCCCTTACCCACTGTAGTTTTTTTTTTTTTTTGTTACTTGGTAGTCTTGGTCATTTTAAGTTTGTGAATTACAATTTCATTAATAAACCCTGAAAGGATCAGCATGTTTAGTTTTACCTTAAATGCAAATAAATATTCAACTGATCCGCAATATTTGAATCAAATGTAAATTTACAGATACCTTCTTCCTCAAAGTCATCGTCGTCGTTGATGATTCCATCTTCAGTGGACATGCTCGGGTCCCCATTTGGTCCAGACATTGTTCAAATATTTCTGTTTTGGTTAAATGTAACAGCAAATTGTATTTTTAGTAATCCTAAACTAGCGGCTAGCTAACTAGCACTTGTGAGGAAAAGCTTTGAATAGCTCGTCAACAGAATGAAAAAAATCGCTTTCAGTAGTCTACTGCATAGTTACAGAATTCCAGACACAGTTTTACGAGAAACATCAACGAAATGGCTCATTTAGAGGCTTGAAATCTATCGTTGATAGTAAATTTTTTATTACGGAACCAAAGGATTGTGGGAAGGGTTTAAGAGCCGTGTTTTAGTCCAAACTAAGATGACTCACTCTGTATAAAATATCTTCTTGGCGATTTAGTCTATCATTTGTGCTTTTGTAGTTTTATAAAAATGGCTGAGGTTAGGATTTTTAGTCTTTGTTCAAATTAATATCGCTTTTTTAAAACTCGAATCATGTAAATGTTTACTTGTAGACAATTAAGGTTTTTGAAATATCTACAAGAGGAAACCCTCATACTTTTTGTACTCTCTGACCCTGCGTTGTCAGAGTCAGCTGACTGATCCCCTGACCTGAGTCAATTAAGGTTTTGTTTTTTACATGTAAATCCATCTTTAACCTTCTTTTCCAATATTCGTGTTTTGATAGACGCTTTGAGTCGTCTATTTATTCTACCAACACTATTGACAAAGTCAAGTTTACACAGGTTCGGTTTACCATTGATGGGACATTAGTGGCACGGCGACGTTGCAGTTACTTGCTTTGATCAGTAGATGGCGCCAAGATGCCCTCACATCCAACGGAGTCTGCGCAGTCCACCACGTGTAGACAGCTTCCTGTTGGGGAGGCGATCTGTTTATTAAAGACTGTCCACTGTTTTGGAGTGTTTGATAAACATGGATGAATTACCTTCGGACCTCGGGACATTTCTTAATAATCACCCTTTTCTACAGCTTATAGATGGCAAAAAGGTGGGCGAGCAAATACTCCACGACTTCACGTGTGCAAGTACAGTGTGATGCTAGCTGTGCGAGCTAATCTATCTGTTCAAGCCACTTACAAAAAGATTGCATGTGTGGATGAGTTTACCTAATCCAAATGCCACGAATTGCCCTTTGCAATGCTGTGGCAAGTGGAAACACAAGATTAACATCAAGAGCACTTCTCAAATCTCCTGTCTGGTTTGTTTTCAGATCAAATGCACTTTGAATGGCCATGAGTTCCCATGTAACCTGACGGAGCTGCAGAAGTTCACGCAGGGGAAGAAATATGAGAAACTCAGTGCTGCAGCAGAGTTCAACTACAGCCAGTATGAACCCCACATTGTGCCAAGCACCAAGCAACCGTAAGGAGGCCTTCACTGTTCCTGCATTTTGTGCCAAGTACACCTCTGTAGGAGAAGTGTGACAATTTGAAGATGAGTTGAATGCGAGTGTCTGTTTTCCTTGTTGCTTTCAGTAACCAGCTCTTCTGTAAACTGACCCTGAGGCATCTCAACCGGCAGCCGCATCATGTCCTGAGACACGTTAATGGGAAGCGCTTCAAGAAAGCCCTCTCTAAATGTCAGTGCCCGGGTTATCCACATGCATGACGCGTCATCGCAGGTTTCAGATGAGGCACTCGCATATCACCGCGTCACACACAAGTCTGCACCATAGTCACCGAGTGACGCGCGCCCTTCAGGAAGGAAGCAAAAGCTATCTAAAGTATCAGCTGATAAAGACTTCACTCTGTGGTGTCGCTTCCTGCTGACTTCACATGAATGTTCTCTGACTCACCATCTTAGGCGCAATTTCGTGACTGAAAACGCTCTTTCAACTTTGTAATTATTAAGACACAAGAGCCTTGTGTGCAGTAGGGTTAGACGTTTCCCTGCAGGGGTGTGTTATCAGATTATTAACGCTCTCGACATGACGACTTGACACAACATGGCGTTCTTATCTCTGTATCTGCAGATGAGGAGTGCACAAAGCAGGGGGTTGACTTTGTTCCTGCCAGACTGAAACAGAGAAGGCCCAAAGACACAGGAGAGGAGATGAGAGGAGGAAAGGCCTCCAAACATTCCAGCAGTATGTGGGAGCCTTCATCCAGCGGCGAGGAGCACAGTGACTCAGAGGACAGCATGAGTGACCTCTACCCATGTCAGTACACATAATGCACGCGCTGCAGATCCCTTTGACCACTTTTGTGTTTGCCGTGCAGCTTAAAGCGCACGAGTAAAGGAAAAGGTGGATTTGTTTTGCTGTCTCAGTAACATTCTTTAAACAGCATGTCCTGTCCCACAGCCTCTGTGTTCACTTTAAAGAATCCTACAGAAGAAACCATGGGAGTTGAAGAGGAGGAGGAGGACGACGACTTCCAAACGGATGAAGATGAAGAAATGGAGGTGGAAAAGGAAGGGGTCCAGAAACGCAAAAAGGTGTTTAAAATGTGTCTCTGAGATAGAACGTGTGCTTAAAGATGACTGCTTTCTGTCTTTTGCAATTAAAAGACTGATGTCGGTGCTTTTTTGTTTTTTTTCCCCCTCAGGTTCAGGGTGGTGGCTTTCAGAAGAAATTCAGAAATAACAAGCGGAAATCAGGGCGTAAAAAGCAAGGAAAAGTGCCAAATGGAAAGTAAACCGTTATAGCACATACGTGCCACGACTTTCTCCGTCGTTATCCTCCAGGAGGCCATCCTGGCACCCAGTTTACAGCAGGCCGACCTCCAAACATCCAGTATCAAGGATGTTTCGGGTATTTGGCAAATGTTCAGGTTCCAAAGTTATGATGTTTCACAGTTCCTGTGAGGCTCGCTGACATGATACAGAACATGTGTGACTGGACTTGTTTTTCTGGTTTGGAATCAAATGCACTTGTATATAATACAACTTTGTTTGCATTTTCCAAATATTGTCTGTCTTTTTTTTGTCATTTGAGAAATTGCTTGTAGAAAGTCTTCAAAGTTATACATTGTAGGTTTTAATGTGAATGTTCAAGGTGTAGACTTTCTATACAACTGCAGAAGTCACAGAATATTGAGGAGGGTTTTGTTTATATTATCCACTCTGCTACCAAAAAATAATAATTTTGTTTTGTCTAACGCCGTCTTCTTTTCACTGAGGGGTGCACTGCTGCTGAAACCGACTGAAATATTGGCAGATGAACAGCTTTTTATGACTGTCAACTGATCCTTGGCCATTAAATGTTTTCACCAATGGAACCTGCAGCTTCAGTGCTGCATAAAAATCACTCCAGTCTTCAACTTGATGTTGAATTAAAAGCCACGAAGGTTTTTTCCTAATGTTTCACTGATCTGTGGTTAAGTGCAGTGTCGCATTTGAGAGAGGTTGTGCTTTCAGGTTAACTGACAAAAAGGTGTGTTATTTTGCCAAACAGCTGAAGAACAACTACTTTTCAATGATAAATACATAAAGCGAGTGCATTCTTTACTCAAGTGAAATCTTTGTAAATGTATTTTAAGTTATGGAAGTGGATTTAGACTGAAACACGGGCTCTGTTAGCTGTCCATATTATTATATTTTGGTATTGGGCAATGAATACATTTTTTTTTTAAAGGAAAAAAAACTAAACGGAGAAGTTGACTGAGAATAATCGATTCAATAGTTAATACAACAAACAGGAATAACTTTTTGCGTTATTAATTTCACATGGTTGCCAAAGACTTTGGTCTAACTTTGTGTTAAAATGTGTTACTTTTTACTGAGGTTTGACGCACATTTGCAGCACTTTGTGTCAGAATAAGGTTGGATCTTATTCAGTCATTTTGTTACTACTTTTAACACCAGCATCCTGTTGCTTTAGCTGTCGGATAGAAGACCTCGCATTTAACCTCAGAGTACTCCGATAGACAGAGGAGCTCTGGGTGGCTATGACTGCGGTATGACTGATGAGTTTCCTCCTTGGCAATCTTGTTAACACAAGATTGAGTATTCAAGACCAGCAGGCTACAAAACCTACTTTTACCTAGGTGCTAGGACATGCTTATAATCAGTTCACTGGATGCATCTTATTAAGAGCACTGTTATTATGTAAGTGCTCAGTCACTTCCTCTATATTTAAATTATTTTGTTTGCTTTGGGTGAAATAGATAAGGGCACAGTGTGATATGCTGCTACTGTTCATTTAAAGTATTTACATAAGTTTTAGATGTGACTTTTCACCTCTTTTTTTGGTACACTTGAACACAGAATTGATGGTCCTTCCCTTAATTACATAACTATAACTATTAAAACCAGCTGTCAACATGTTTATTACATAATGTTTAATTTTCAAATGCAGATAAATTAAAGATGCAATCCTTATTCTGTCAGACAAATCAAGTATTTGTTTCTGGCTTTTTCTTTTTTCCCCCCATGCTGGGTTTTCCTGCATTGCCATGTGCATTTGAATGCTTCTTCTTCTTCTCTATGCTTTTTGGCGGTTGGCAAACGAATGGTGCACATTTGAGTGCTCCTTCCAGCGCTGTGCGCTTCTGCCCGTGTTTGTTTACCTGCGTGGGGAGATAAACAATGCTCGGAGGCTGTGTGGAGCCCCTGCAAGGCTCAGTCTACGTGGCACACGGCGGTTGCAGTACCATGTAGGGGGGCTACTCCGTCTCGCTCGTCAAATCGCGGGGCATTGTGGGGCGGAGGCGGCCTTTCTCTGCGTCCAGGCGGTCGGGAAATCTTCAAGTAAATAAGTAGGGGTGGAACAGTCCGAGCACAGCCTGCGAAAAAAAACCCAACACGCCAAAACTGTGTTGCGCATAGCCTTTAGCAGTACAGGCTGTAACAGTACAGAAATATGGGGCAGGAAGATCTAATGAACAAAGCCGAAGACGTGGCAGACCAGGTAACTTCATTTTCTAGCCGGATAATGCTAGCCGCTGTTAGCCGCTAACTAGTTTGAGGTAGAGCTCTTGGGCGATCACGTTAGCGTTTTGGTGACTTTCATTTTCATGCTTGCTGGGGGATTATTACCTTGTTTTTTTTAGGTCAAAACAACTGCATGTTTACGCGTGGTTTGATATGAATTATGAGATCTCAGTGTCCTGGTCCTGTCATGTGTGTCAAGAAGGATTTGATCGCATTTTTTGGGGGACAGTGGTAAAACTAGATAACAGTTGTCAGGAATAAATCCGTCTGGTTACATTCTGTTGCCTGTTAGTTAGCTTGTTTCTTCGCATTTGGGTAACTTAACAGTGACACTGTCAGCCAGTCTCTGCAGTTGTGAAATCATTTTGATTAGCACACGAGTGTTAGCTAACGCTTTCTGGGCTGGCTTTTTTTTTCACTCAGCACCCTTATTGCTTCGCATTTTTCTCTAAATTTTCGTATCTCTGAAGCTGTGCATGTGGCCTGATCCATAACCCAGCTCATCCAACAACTGGGTTAGGAACCTTACCTTCACTTCTGCGCTACAGATGGGTTTCTAAATGGGCTCTTTGCTCTCTTTTTTTCTTCCTTGTGGGGGTATTTGAGCTGGAGTGGCTGTAGTCAATGTTCTCATCTGTAAGAGCAGCTAAGATCAGATTTCTGCTCTGGACCAACGTGTTGACCAGGAGACCCCTGTTGCATACTGTGCTTCTTTCCAAAGGTTACTGTGCTGTTTTTTTTTGTCCTGTGTTGCAAACAGATCAGTAAGAGCTGTATGAATGGCTCAGACAGGAAGGCAAACAGTCGACTGATGTGTCTCAGATTTGTCACTTGCACTCTGAAATTAGTTTCCTAATTTGATTACACCTGATTGATTCATGCCCCCTTGTCACGAGTGCTGCATGTCCTGAAGAAGTCCTCGAAAGGGGACATAGATAATTTCTTCCAACTGAGTGTTTGCCTTTTGAAGGAGGCCGGTACGAGGCACATCTCTCAGGAAGCGGTCCTGAGCCCGCATTTTCCTCACACATCACACTTCAGAATTGTCTATTTCTGGGCCGTCACACCAACCTTAGATCTTACGAGGATTGGCTCTGAGTCGGCTCATTCATGTCCCTCTTGGCGGCCTTAGTGGGAGTTGGTGGATTCTGATAGGCTGCCGAGGAGTGACTGTGCTGATGTGGACTGCCGAATAGGCGGAACAGGGGGCAGGTCACCGCCGCTCCAAAGAGCGCTGTCTGTAAGGCACGAGCCGAAGAACAGCCTAAGGCAGGGCCTTTCTTCTTCTCTTTTCTATTCTATTCTTTTTTTGTTTGTATTTTTGTTCACTTGTGGTAGAAGCTTCCACAGGGTTTAACAGATGCCCACAGACTGGATACTTTATCTGCAAATACTCCAGCGCTGCACGCTTAACATGTTTGTATTTTTACCTTGTTGTGCATCTGAAGTCAATCACCACTTGTGTTGAAGACAATCTAAATGATTCATTTGTTTGTTCCCAGATAGGAATTTTATAGTAGAGGAGGATAAAATAGAGAAATCCCTCTTATTATCACCTATTTATGTTTACTTTAGATATGAGTTTACTTCTTTAGGATGAGGTATTTTCATTTGATGGTTTATATAACCCTTGAGAGCAAACAAGTGTAAGGGAAAGAGAGAAGTTGAAAAAGGGTAAAATAATTCACTTGCATTTCATGCCAGAAGCAGTAGGACTCAACTCAGTTGGCAGTTCTTACCATGCACACTGATTTTTATTTTTAGGTTTGACGAAGACAGGCCAAGTCAACTGCTTTTTGTTAAATTACAGTTTTTTTTTGTTAAATTATAGTTGAGAAGTGTTTTTCCCATCAGAGACCAGATGGAGCTTTTCTTCCCTAGTTTTCCAGTTGCAAACATGCTCATAATCAGCCCGATGGCAGCATACTCTCATCCTCCATTATACTCTGAGCGGGATTTTATTTTTTATTTTTTCCAGATTTCATTCAGTCCTCAAGACTGAAAAAGGATGAATAATAAGATAAAAGGCCCTCGAAGGAGTTGTCCTGCCACAACAAAAACCCATGGAGCAAACAAAGCTTCCACTGAGCGTTTAATCTCAGATTAAGCAGAAAAGAGTGGTGCTGCTAACTTTCAGCAATTCTACATTTTCCAGCGGACGCAGACCCACAGTGACCGCCCACAGCTCATCTGGCTGCCGGGGCTCCCCCCGCGTTTGCTCCTCCTGACCCAGGTTCCTTTCTGATTTCCAGTTCCTGCGGGTGACCAAACAGTACCTGCCCCATCTGGCTCGTCTGTGTCTCATCAGTACTTTCCTGGAAGACGGGATCCGCATGTGGTTCCAGTGGAACGAGCAGAGGGACTACATCGAGGCCACCTGGAACTGTGGCTACTTCCTGGCTACCTGCTTCGTGCTGCTTAACCTCATTGGACAGCTGGGTGAGTGTCTGGGAAAAGGTGGTGTAGGAAGATTTCCAGCACGCAAACATCAGCTTTGATGCTAGAGCCCATCCACGAGTTCCAGCAGAGTTCAGCACAGTTAGTTCTACTGTCAGTTATGGTGACCTACACCTTGCGATATGTTTTGTGACACTTTCTTTCTTTTTTAATGTGACTGATGATAACTTGTGCAAAGGTGTCAGTTGCCATAGCTGATGTGTGGTGTCTTTGTCCCAACAGGGGGTTGTGTCCTCATCCTCAGTAGAAACTTTGTACAGTACGCGTGCTTCGGGTTATTTGGCATCATAGCGCTACAGGTGAGAAGACACTACTGACACTGTAGTAGATGAAAGGAATGTTTGTTTTTTCATGTGTCTGATTTCAAATGTCTTCATTTCTCCCCCTCCCCAGACGGTTGCATACAGCATTTTGTGGGACCTTAAGTTTTTGATAAGGTAGGTGTTGCCCAGCGCTTCAGTCCAGCTAGCGTCAACCCCCTTTGTGCCGTTGTCAAAACGTTTCAGAAACGCATTCTTCACATCGGAGGAGAGTTTTAGTTTTGATGCTGTGTATCGGAGAAAAATGCTAGCTTTCAGCCAGCCCTTTAATGACGGTGGCGGAGGCCCGTGATTGTATTTACACAGCAACAAATGGATGAGTCATCAGTCTCTGGGGACGCGTGTTAAGTACGGTGCTGTGCTTGAGTTTGTCTGTGTGCGCTGTGTGGAGCTGTGATCTCCCCGTTGTTTGCTGAGAGGATGAGTCAGAAGGTGGAGAAGTGTTTCAGTGGGCAGAACGAGCACTTGCGCTAAATTCTTAAGCGAGAGCAGGTGGACGTAAGGACTTTCAAAAGGCCATCCGGCATGAATGACTTTTTTCTTCCTTGTTGTAGAAACCTGGCCCTGGGAGGAGGTCTGCTCCTGCTGCTGGCCGAGTCGCGTTCAGAAGGAAAGAGCATGTTTGCCGGCGTCCCGTCCATGGGCGAGAGCTCCCCGAAGCAGTACATGCAGCTGGGTGGGCGAGTGCTGCTGGTGCTCATGTTCATGACCCTGTTACACTTCGACTCCAACTTTTTCTCCGTACGTCCAACCTCCGTTGAGCCCCCCCCACACCACCACCACCTCATGCACACACATTTATTTTATTTTATTTCAGTTTATTGGTAGGTCATAAAATGATGCATACAGTAAGCAAAGCAAAGGTTTAAAGGCTGTTTCATTGTGAGGATATGTTGGTTTATTTTGTTTATTTACTTTGGATTGATATGTAAGTTGATTGAAAATCAAAAAGTAATTCCATAAAACGATTTCAAACAAAGAAATATTCTGCAGTGTGACATTAACTCAAGCAGAAAAACGAATCCAGTAAATGATCTATTTGATTTTTTCTCTTATGTCAAAATATCCAAAGATTACATTTTATCCACATATAGAAATTTAAATGCATTTTTATCATGACAAATTAAACATCAAATAACTGCACAGTGTCAGAGGGCACATTTTTGTCTCATTTAAAAACAAAGAGATCTTTTGTGGACCATCCATTTAGGAATTAATAGTTACAGCCTTTAGCAGAGGCTGCTTAACTTCAATGATTCTGGAAGAACATCAAATCCAAACGATCAAATAGTTTTTTAGGTAGTCTTGATGTAGCTGTCATCTTCTGTCCATCTCCTCAGAAGTGTGTTAATACCACATGTAAAGAAGGCTTAAGTTTCTCTTACGTTCTGTTAGACATGGCAGTCTCTCACCGTCAGCCTTCACCTTTCCCCACAGATCCTGCAGAACATGGTGGGCACTGCTCTCATCATTCTGGTGGCCATCGGCTTCAAGACCAAGCTCGCCGCCTTGACCCTGGTCCTGTGGCTCCTCGCCATCAACGTCTACTTCAACGCTTTCTGGACCATCCCCGCCTACAAGCCCATGCACGACTTCCTCAAGTACGACTTCTTCCAGACCACCTCGGTCATCGGCGGCCTGCTGCTGGTGGTGGCGCTCGGGCCCGGCGGCGTGTCCATGGATGAGAAAAAGAAGGAGTGGTAGGCCACAGAAGCCAGAGATTGGCACCGTCGCCTCTCACTTCCCCACCACCCGGGACACAAAGACCTGCCCCCTCTTCCTGCTCTGCTCATCAGGGTACACAGCCTGTTTTTTGTTTTTTTGTTTTGTTTTGTTTTTTTACAGAATCCAGAGAAAAAACAGCTCCACCATCAATGAACTATTTGTTTCTATTTTCATCCCAACCGCTAACTTTAGGATGTTTGTTTGTTTTGTTTGTTGATGAACATGCCTCTTGTTTGTCATGACGGCAAGAATAAAAACGCCATTCTGCCGAAGTGCAACGAAAAGAAAAACAAAGAATATTTGTGCGCAAAAGAATGAAAACAGTTCATTGTGTTTTACAGGTATAATGCCATAGGTTAGGAGCGAAAATCGTTTTCACATTTTCTGCATAAACTGACAAATTAGATGGAGAGCAGCCGTTCCAGTCCTCCATGGATGCTGTTCTTTTTCCGCCTCTGGACTTTCAGAGACACGAGCCATTGACCTCAGGTACTGATTTGACAACTTACCTGCCGTGGTTCGCCAGCTGTCTTCTTGAGTCTTTTTTTCTTCTTTTTTTTTTTCATCTCCACCTCCGTAGTTTTTCGTACATTTGTACCTCTTCGGTCTCAGCTGACTGAAGCTCGGGTTCATGGGTAGTCGAACGTGGGTGGGACATGTCCATTGAAAGCTGAGAGGGGGACTGCAGTCCTCCTTGACGGGGAAAACTTCAAAACAGTCATTAGCTTCAGGACTATATCAGGCACTTTGTCCAGTATGTGGGGCAAATGCCTAACCGGTGAACTGATCAGATTTATAAGGATAATTATAATAAGGAGAGGGGGGGGCCCAGGAGGGGGCGGGGGCAGCAACAGCCTTTGTGAAACATTGGATTCTGGGATCTGGAACGACAAAGAGGATTAAGCAGAGTTACTAGACACCTGGACTTTGTCTTTGTTCGTGTCTTTTCTGTGTGAAAAACATAAAAAAGGAAAAAAAATGTTCAGTGTATTAATTTTCAAAAGTTTATATTGTATTTTTGATCATGTTTTTTTGATTTTTTGTTTTGTTTTTGTTTTTTGGAAGTTCACGGAGAAGAAATAAATATTCGGAAATATAAAGACAGTGTGGCGTTGTGTGCTTGCAGGTGACCAGCGGCCAAATCCATCCCCGTCCAGCAGCATAAGCACGCCTCATAGTTCATACTGTCTGACAGCTTTATTCTGAAATGAGATGCGTAGATTAAACAGCATCTATGTCCATCCTGTTGCTTCAGACATTTGGTTCCCACAGGCTAGTTCTGGGGTAAATGCTGACCACTGGTGGACTAACTGAGTATAACATGGGATACAAATAAATGTCCACATTCCAGATAATCTCAGCAATGGCCTTGAAATTGCCAATTTTGTCTACAACCGCTTGTGAAGAACATCAGTCATTCAAACTTGTTGGATAACATAAGCTTTTAACTAAGTAATTCCACCCATCATTAGTTTGGAAAAAAAAGTATTGGCACAGCAGTGATATAGTTACGTTTTACTCATTGCTGTCTTTTATAAAATCCTGTCCACAAAATAAATCAGCTAATACAATCACACTGTGTTCAGTGATGGACACATGTGCTCCCTCAGAGATTATGACTGTGTTATAATGACATGAGGAAACAGATGTTGTTTCCTTTCTATCATCAACTCGGTAAATGAACCGATTTTTCCAGTAAAACCAGATATATATTAATGAGAACATGAACACCTTAAGATAACATTATTAAAATAAAGACTTGCAGGACTGATACATACACTAGATGTAAGATTCCAAGTTTGTCCTTTGAATTGATCTAATGAAATGTGTTTACTTCTACTAGCTAATAAAAAAACTGCCCCCACCTTGTTAAAGGTATCATTCGAATTGTTCATCCTACAGAAGATTAAAGATGAAAGTTATTTCAAAAACTGCTTTAAAAGAAAAAAACTTCCCCTTGATGAATATTTGAAGAAATATCTCAAACCTCTTTTAAGATATGGAGAATCCTTTATTGATGCTGAAAAAATAAATCATCACATCTTTGGTGAAAGTAAAAGAAGAGCAGCCTGAACTTTTATAGAATGTTTACAGGAATTTGGCCTTTTATGAAGGGGGGGATCTCAGTACTTCACTACTTAGGCCCATTTCATTGGTTATCATTGCTACTGAACACATAGAGGACTGAGAAATCGATGGGCAGGTGGTGAATAAAGATTTTACTCTGATGCTTGAGTGAATGGGCAGCAGCTGCTCTGAGCAGACTGGGAGAGCTGTGAGGGAGGGATTCAGCTCTGTGTTCCGGGAGGAGAGTTTACACACATTTGCTACACATGGCAAAACTCTTTTGGTTTTTGGAGGAAACTGTTTTTCAATGTAAAAATGAAAAACAATTACACCGTTATTCAATAGACCAAGGGTTAGATGTACCATATCAGGGTGAAAGCTGTCAATAAGTCAAAGGATAATTTAACTGTAAAACTGTTGTTTTAGTGATGTCCCTCCCTTAAACAAAATCAATACAAATATTAATGTGTTGAGATTTTTAAAGATGTTTTTGACTGATTAACAACAGAAAGTGCTTCAAAAATGTTTATTTTCCTCTACTTTTTCAGTGAATTCTATATATGTTTGGAGACTCTAGCTGATCATTTGTTATTCCTTAATGGATTTGTTATTGCGCATGAACATAGATAATGACAGGTCCTTTTTGTGATCTGTTAACCTAATAAAGAACCCAAAAAAAAAAAAAAAAGAATGACGCAACTGGAAGCGCACCACGATCATTCTGCGCGTGAGGTGAACGTGCACAGTCTCCGCACGCTCATCGCCAGCAGCCGGATCTCTGTGGTGAGTGCGCCATGTTTCCTCCTCGCCTCAGATCTTTATTGTGGTCCGTCGACCATCAGCCGATCGCGACAGAGGCTCGGCTTTTAGCAGGAGGACGGAGGGATCCCGGCCGTTTGCAGCCGGTATTAAACGTCTTTCCTGATTGTCTGAGCTCTGTAGTCCGTCCCCGAAAAAACGGCTGAACCGCTGCGTCTTGGTCATTAGAGCGCATTCTGATTTGAAGTGAAAAGTCACGCACGGTTTCAAATCATTCAGCATTTTTTTGTGTGTGGCCACGCTGTACGTTTAAATTGGGTCGTTTTGATTATTTCATTCGACTGTCAACAAAATTCCATCGTCATCTTTTTTTGCTGGAAAACGCTTATTGCTTCCATGGCTACGGTGCGCACGTGCGCACACAGTGAAAAGCGCTGCCTATCAACAGGTGGAACTCATTCCTATAGATATCATTAGCTCTTGGCTTGATAAAAGCCCAGAATGTTAAAAAAAAACAAAAAAAATCCCAGATAAAGGTTTTTGTTTTCCAGCAACAGGTAACACTGACTGACGAAGTCCACCCAGTATCTGTGGAGAGCAGAACTGTCCAGGCAACTTTGAATAGTTAATATCTGGTTTACAGAGCTTTCACTTTCTTGAAAAGAAGAACCTTAAACTTGTTGAGTCCACGGTGACAGCTCCTGTGCTGACTGTCAATGAGCCACAAGCTGGATTCGGTTGAAGTGGACTGGGGTGGACTTTGGTTATATATTGACGTTTCCCTCTGAGCAGAGCCGCAGTAACCGGTGCCACTGTTGTCACTTCTCAGCCCTTCTGCCTGTCCAAGTCCAAGCAGTCATCATGTCTAAAGGAACGGTGGTTCTGGCCTACAGTGGCGGACTCGACACGTCCTGCATTCTGGTGTGGCTCAAGGAACAGGGCTACGACGTCATCACATACTTGGTATGGTTTCAGCACGCGTGTGGCACAACAGGCGGTTGTGGTCTGGTTGTCAACCAGCTGCTTTTGTATGTCAAGTATGTCTTTAGTTCCAAGGTTTTGCCGGCAGCTTGTCGTGCAGGTATTTGTTCTCCATAGTCTGCCCCAGAAAAAAAAAAAAGTTGTCTGGTCAGTATGTACAGTACTGGTCAGTCTCATGACAGGATTTGGCCTGATAATGAAGGTGGATTTACTTTTGACCGTGGAGCAACAAAGAAGTGCAAGGCAGACAGATTCCCTGAGTGAACCTCATTCATGGGGTTTGTGGCTGTCCCTGGGGGATGGGTGGCAGTCGGTTGACCACGTGCTCACTATGTGCAAACCCCCAAATGGTTTTGGCCTCTGCTCTCACACCAATGTGAAAAGGGCACTTTTCAACCAATGTCATATACGCTTAGGAATCATGCAGGTGCACCATTTGGTTCCGACCTATTATAACATCATCAATCTGAAAAAAGAGCATCAAGAAGCATGCATCAAATTTTGTGAAAATGTGTTAATAGAAAGAAAAAAAAGAAAACAGGGAAGCCTCGTATTCAGAAATGAAAAGACAGAATTCTCACACATTTAAATTTTTTTAGATTTTTTGCAGATCTATCATTTCTGTTTAGTTGAATTGACAAAGGAAAATGTTGAACCTTGGTCCGCTCTGATCTGATGGCGTCTGCACGCTTGCTTTCAGACATCCCCACTGTGATGTGATCTGAATTTCAACTTGCCATACGATCAGAATTCTCCACCATGTGCGTGTGTGTTGGTGCATTTAACACCTTTAAATCAAAGATCCTGTTTTGTTTTTTCCTTTTAATCGCCGTCATTCCTGCAGAAAACCAGGAATTGCAAACTTGAATCAATGTGCCGTGAAATTAACGTGTCGTATGTTTTAGGCCAACATTGGACAAGATGAAGATTTTCAAGCTGCCCAGAAAAAGGCGGAAAGCCTTGGCGCAAAGAAGGTGAGGGGGGCTGAAGTGGATATATAAGAAGGAATTTAGAAAGCGGTTGTTCAACAGGTGTTGATGCCAGAAGAAACTCAAATATGTTCTAGACATTTTCCGTTTTTCTTTAGGATTTGATTTCTTATATACATAAATCATCCCAACTTCCCCAAAAGGGTTGGATTCTTTTGTTGGACCTCTTTCTGGTTTAGGTTTTTTAAGTCAATGTAATCATCTTTCATCTTCCATTCTGTATATCTTCTGTCAAAAAGAACTAGTAACTAATTTAATCACAGACGTTGTTAAAATTGGCTTATATTTCCTAACTCTATAGTCTTAAATTTATTTAATGTAAATTTCTAACAGTTTTTTTCATTTTAAGAGTTTCACTCAGACATTGTAGTCATGTTGTGGCTATGGTTGTACTCACAAATTCCTCTTCTTTCTATGAGGTGCGTCAAAGATGCATATCTTCAAGGACAACACACACACGCACACACACACACACACACACACACACACACACATTTCTTATCACGTCTCCATGGACTCTTCATGGATTTGGAGCTGGCCTGATCCTGTCAAAGGACGGTACAGGTCAGGCCCAGCCCTCAGGGCTCAGTTCTGATAGAAATCCTCAGGGAGCTTTGTCAGTTAGAGCCCAGCGCTGATTTACTTTACCCGTGACCTGAATTAATGACACATTTGTACCCTGATCATTTCTCTTGTTTGATCTTAGGCTTCCAACAAAAGCGTGGGGCTAACGAAATCCTGTGTTTTGACTCATGCTTCTGTTTCGGTGCAGGTTTTTATTGAAGATCTGCGCAAAGAGTTTGTGGAGGACTTCATCTGGCCTTCGGTTCAGGCTAATGCAGTGTATGAAGACCGCTACCTGCTGGGCACCGCCATTGCCAGGCCCTGCATCGCCCGCAGGCAGGTGGAGATTGCCCGCCGGGAGGGCGCCCAGTTTGTCTCCCATGGAGCGACCGGGAAGGTAACCCAACCTGAACATGATCAAGAAAATGTGCACACTGTTGGTGACGAATCCTGATATAAATCATAAACTGATTCCGGTTTTTCTCTGTTGATGACCTAACTGGGTTGCCAAATATTTTGAACTGCGTGTTCACTGGGTTTAATATTAAACTATATCTGACAAACTGTTACTGTTTGTTTAAAAGTGACTCCTCTTAAATTCATAACTTATTCATAACCAAAATGTTCTGCCTTGTTCTGTTAATTGCTTATCAAACAAGCTTCAGAAATACTGAAGCTAAACCAGAAATACTTAATCGGTTAGTTGCACTTTTTCTCACGTGGTAGAAATCAAAAGCAAAATTAACTAAATTCGCTACCTAAAAAAAATCAGAATTGGAAAATATTTGAGCAAATCAGAGCTCCACCACAAAGATAGAAATGCATCTTTTGAAACGCAGTTGAACTGCTCTCAGACATGTTTCGACTTGCTCGCCAACTGATTGAAAGTGATGCATTCGTTTTTTTTTTTTTAATTATTTTGGTAAACTCGTTTGGAAAAAATGTGGCTTCATTAGTCATTCACTTTGTTCATTTGTTTTTGATGACTACGCCTAGTGACAATTTCGCCTTCATTTCCTTCAACTGCTGTGTGGCGAAATGTCTGAGTGAACCCGGGCTGTAGGCTGTGGGAAATACAAATACAGGATGTGAAACAATAATAACATCCTTTTTATTACATTTATCAGGAGAAATGATGTAAGAGATAGGTTTATAAAGATTGTCTTTATATGGATTTAATCTTTCCCTTAGTTAGCAAATTTGTAGTGACTAGTTTTAAGTCCTAAGTAATTAGTTTCATCCCCTTCGGTAAAATGAAGTGTCCTCTTTTTGACCAGTAGATGGAGACAAATACCATTTTTAAAAGTTTCATTTGTAATCTTGTAATCTTCCATTATTTTTGGAATTTTTTATTTGATAGATTGTTTCACACATGGAATTAATTATTTGAGTATTGTACATGGTGAGATCTCTTAAACCTTAAATCAAATCCCAGAGGAATTATGCAAAGGTGTGGGAAATGTCTCTGCTCTTCTCCAGTGGCTAATTGAGCTGAATTATTGTGCAAATAATGGATGAATGAATCTAAAGCTAAGTGATATGTAATTATCTCAATCACTGGGGTGAATCCTCTCTAATTTGAAGGGCTAATTTAAAAGCTTAAGGCCTCCGTATATGTTTAGATTTTATATTGTTCCTGTTACAGAAATTCAAAGATCTTTGCCATTTAAATTACTTCAACGCAGTTCTTATAACGTGTATAGACCAGACTAACAATATAAATATTTGAAATATAATTCTTTTCAGTGACTGATTTGGAAGATTGATCATACATTAAGCTTTTGTCTTTTTTTTATTTTTAGGGAAATGACCAGATCCGCTTTGAGCTCACGTGCTACGCCCTGTACCCAGAGGTCAAGGTTAGCTCCCCGTCTGATCTTATGGAGGAGAGGGCCTGTGGAGTGAAATAATGTTGTCGCAGCATTCTCTGTGTTTTTCAGATTATCGCACCGTGGAGGATTCCTGAGTTTTACAACCGTTTCAAGGGGAGGAAGGACCTGATGGAGTATGCTCAGGTAACTGCCTCAGATCACAGCCCGGCTTGATCCTCTGGCCTCATGCCTCTATCTGATCCTGTTTTTCCCACTAGAGGGTGCTCATGTTGTTTTCTAGTCTTTGTATTCACTTCGGTAGTGTTGGTGTGATGATACAACGTTAAATCACTGAACTCTTGACTTTGAAAAAAGAAATACATTTGGAGGTAATTTTTGATGAGGAAAAAATATATATATGGTTACACAACAGCCAAGTACCTTTAAAAATGTTTTCTGAGTTCCTTGTACAGCAAACGTTCTCATCTATGTTTAAAATCCCTCTTGAAATATGAAGTTGCCTTTGCATGCGCCGATGTATCAAACTGCTCTCTGTCAAACTGCAGAAACACGGCATTCCAGTGCCCGTCACCCCTCGAGCACCCTGGAGCATGGATGCAAACCTTATGCATATAAGGTGGGCGTGAGTGACGCTGTGCACTCTTGTGTTGCTATTAATTCATTTCTTTCAGTAAGAATTAACTAGGCTGCAATTTTTCTGTGTTACTTACAGCTATGAGTCTGGCATCCTGGAGAATCCCAAGGTAAGTTGCAGGATCACAACATCATCCAGATAGATGACAAAAGCTCATTTGAACCCATTATCATCTTTTCATACATGGTGTGTGATAGGCTTTAACTGTAGTAACTGACAATATTATTCAAAACAAAACAACAAAAAAACAGTAAAGCGGATTATGACAGCATGGACAGGGGATCTGAAAACCTTTACATAAGAAAAAACTCTTCATGTAATGTATAGATTTGTGTTTTTCCGGAGTGTGTAGGACAAAAATCGACACACACAAACCAAACTTTTTAGAAACCGAAAGGTTTATGTAACTGTCAAGCACTAAATCAAGTTAAAGACCCGATATTCAATTGTTTTCTTGTTAGATGAATGCATTATACATCATGGGTGACACAGCAGTAAAAATTCTCTCCCTTCTGTTGACCCACACCAGTTCCACCAGAGACAATCGCGACTCACTCTCTCACACTACCGTGGGTGAGACATGAGTTTGATCTTTGCGGGGGTCGGAGGTCGGCGCAGTACATGCAGGTTGCCCCGAGTGACCTCCGGAGCTCCCATCCCTTGGTGGATGTGTCTGTCTCTCTGTCTCTCCTCACCCCGGGTCCTAGCCAGGCCCTGGGAAGAGTCGGGGACACACAGACACTGACTTGTCGTCAGCAACGCTTCGACTAATTCCCGATTTCATGGGAGCCAGGGAGGGGGAAGGGTTAGGGCGTTGCGCCCAGCTGGGGCCTCCTGAGTTCTAGCCCCAGCTCCTCGGGACCTTATTGTTCCACTGGTCGCGCTGCCGCAGGCTGCAACGTGGGAGGGGAGCCATTTCATGGTGACACCGTGACACCAAAATGTCACCAGTAACAGTAAAGTACAAAGACAGTGTGCCAGACAGATGAGTCCCCAAAGCGCAGGGTGACATAAAGAGAAGACAGGTCCCTCGCTGGAGGAGAGGAGGCGCAGGGGCAGGGCCACTGTAGCTCTCAGACCTCCATCTCGCGCTCCGTCCCATTCCCACCCCTCCACTACCTCTGTAGTGGCCGTCCTGTGAAGAAATGCTCTGAAAGGAATGAGATGAATTGGCTCAATAGCATAGCGATGTATGATGGTGGTATTGCGTAACTGATTTCATTTAGAGGGTTTGTGTTCTGGACCATTTACTCAAATATTGAATTCATTAATGGCATTAAATACAATGAAATATTTATGGTGCAGAGCAGTGAATTGGTAAAAGGGTTTGAATACATTACCCTGGGCACTAAATTGTTTTTAGAGTTTGTGAAAAGGGAGTAAATATTATAGTAATTTTCAGCATACGTTCACCACAACTTGTTTATTTGATTTGATTGATTCAGGTTTTTTAGTTTGTTGTGTGAGTCACAATCCAGATAATACAGAAATTCTGTTTGTGCTAAGTCAGAATCTCCCGCTAATGCCCACTGTGAAGCTTCACATCTTCTTTAAACAAGCTGAAAACAGGTGCCAATCGTGAAGTTATTTTGTGTTCCATTCTTGCTTTTCATAGTGCCAGCTTGTTAGTGTTTGAAAGCCTCCTTTGTTGTACTTTTTTTGTTGGTACGCCATTTTTTTCCTGTGGCTTACAAATCTGAAGCATAAACAAACTATCTTATGACAGACACAGTTTTGTGACAAATGTAGAATATGATCACCTCAAATCTTCATGGGGAAGATATTTTCCTAAACCCTGTTAATGTCATCCAGTCTTGATAGCACCCTCTCTGATGTACACATGGATGCATCCTCACATAATCAAATGACAGTGTTTGAATAATGGAATTAGAAAGAGTAGATATAAAAAATTCTGAGAATTTAAACTTGTTTTAATTCATTATTAGATTTAACTTCGCGGATGCAGCAATAACAAGTGCTCCCCAATAGTTTGTAAAAGTTGTAGGCATATAAGTCCGAATATGACCATCAAAACAACAGTGAAGTCATTTTCTCAGTGAAATTCCTAAGCCAACATGTCAGATTCTGATCCATCTGAAAGGCCATCAGAGGGGCCACCTTGTTCTTAGTATCTCCTCTCTGTATCAGCCTCTGTCTCTCCTCCAGTTACAGCCCTAAAGGCTGAGGCCGGGAGTTGACTATTCAAGCTCCCCAGCTCCCCCCACCTGCGATACAATGGTCCCTCTTTGCTCAACACCATCAGATTAGGAAATGTCCAAATGGTCGCTCATATGTTTTCCTACAGATAAGAGTCAGCAGAGTTCAGGTTACTCTGTGATTAACACTGTATCCTTCCTGATAACCCCAAACCTAGTCCCTTTTGTCACAGAGGCCTGGAGACCTTTATTTACTCATCTCTATCTGGCAGCGTTAACCTATATGAAGACATGCACTCAGTCCAGGCTCACTTAGCTGTTATTGTGTTTGGACTGTCTCATTTAATACCATCAGGAAAACAACACAAATGTACTGGCTTCTATAAATGTAAGAAGCATATGCCCTCCTGTCATGATTCTGCTTAGGATGGATTCTGTTACAGCACATTAACTGTTCCATCAGTTAAATGTGGCAGGAATGGGTGAATTTTTCAGTATATTTAGCTTATGATATATTTGGACATAAGATTGTTAATCGTGCCAGCCAGGGCTAGTTTGCAATGAAGGTAATTTTTCTGTTCGTGTGCAGAAGTCAAAATGAGATAAAAAGTTTGTCAGTGTCTCTCAGTTTTCTCTCCACCTCTAATTTACCACTCCTCATTCCTCCACACAGTCAGAGCCCATCCTGAGGCAGCCTGACACTAGTCCTGCGTCATTAACACATCATCTGAGTCTTAATTATACCCTCTGTCAGTGAGCTTTCCCCCGGCCTACTTAGTGCTTTGATCAGAGAGGTGATGGGCCACTGCTCGTGTTGACCCAGGGGTAAGGGAGCCGAACTCCAGGCCTCGGCTCAACTGGAGGAAATGAAAATTTGTTTGCTGCTGGTCGCATGGCTTGCTTGAAAGATTGATGGTCGGAGAAGTGGCTGCAGGGGTAGGAAGTGGGCTCGTAGGTTTACGTAGACGTGAATGTGTGCTTTGAAGCAAAGAGGACAGCGATTGTCATGTGTCCTCGCTGCCTTCGGGCTTGACCTGTAATACTCAGCAAGTGCTCTTTGTGTCCATCTCGGTGTCGCCGCAGCCCTGCCTGTTGTCTTTATTAAATCCAACTAGTTCTTAAAAATTAACCAAGGCATTTTCAGGGATGAGAACAGCAGTTTTTCTTGGGCACATCACATGCATATTCTTTCATTCTTGGCTCAGTTTGCCATGTTTGCATTTTAATAAGATCGACAGACTTGAAACATAGTGATTTAAGCATCATTTCCAATCCGGTGCGCCGAAGACCTTTTTGCCATCTCCCTCTCTTTTTTCCTCCTCCCCCTTCCCTCCTGCTACCCCTGCCTCTTTTTGGCCCTTTTGGCTTTGATTGAAAACCAATGAGGCAACTAATAAGTAGAAAGATTGAAATTTACTTGCTCTAAGTTCATGCGTCAGCCTTCTCTTTCGCTTTATGGGGGACGTTTAGCACAACAATATCGCAGAAGCAAAGACTGCCAAAGGAGCTGCTCCGTGCTACATGATGGTGCGCTTCACGCCCCATTTCCCACCAATACCCTCGGCCCCCCACCTTCTCAGTCTTTACCTTTTCCTTTCTTTCAGGGCCATGGCTTTGGGACAGGTCCACCTGCAGGGGGTTTGAATTGAAATGCATTGATCTCCTGCACACTGAACACAGCCCTATTCCCTTATGTTTTTTTTCCTTTTCCTTTCTTTGCATCCAGTAGTGCATAAGGTTGAACTTTCACTGTAGGAGGACACATGAGTTTTCAAGAATGGCAAAATCTTTGTCCATTTTAAGAATGTTTTTAACAGAGTAAAATTGATTTTATGGTATCTGAACTTACAAATACTGGCAATCAAATTCTTTTATAAACTCAGAAATTTGCTGCAAAGAGGAAACAAAAAATATTTTCTTCAGCAAAGGTAGATTTCAAAACTAAAAGTTTACATTTTCAACATTTTAACATCTCCGAAACTGTGTTATGAATTTACTTAAGTGTTCTCCAGCTCCAACTAATGTTATTTTGAAAGCAGGTATTCACTATACAGTGTTGTGTTTGAAAAGCTTTTTAGAGTAGTAATTTTGTCCCTCTCCTTTTCGCTCTCATTTGGCATCTTTCAGGGCACTGAGGCAGAAAATAAAGGAAAGGGAGACGGCCGTCTTCCCAGTCAATTTTGGTGTTTAGTTAAAAGGAAGGAAAGTGATTGCGCTGCTCGTTTTCTTCTCGCTGACAGAAGGCGAGCAGATGCCGATTAGTTATTGTATGGTGATTTAGAGTCTGGTAAAGCTTTCCATTTAAATGCACCTAGTAGTTATTTTGCATAGTACCCCCCTGCAATTTGCTTCAGCTGAGGGGACATTGGCCATCGTCTTGTCCTAATGCTATGTAATTGTTGCAGGGACACATGGGTGGGTGGACTCCACAGAGCGCCACACTCCCTCTGCCCCTAACCATGACGTACTGAAGTCAGCTTCCACAAGCTGACACAAAAACACAACTGCAGTGTGGTTTTTGGCTTAGAAATTTGTTGTCCATTTATAAAAAAGTCCTACTTTACAAGGGAATCAGACGAGAAACGTCACTTAAAAATCCAAAATTGAAAAGAAATAAAAAAGGAAAGGGATACTTTAAGCCAAACGCATGATAGTAACATAAGTTTTCTTTGACTTGTTCTATTATTCTTGGGGGTGTAAGTTATTTATTTTTTATCCTTCCTTTTCTTTCTTCGTTGCCCTTTCACTCGTTCTCGGTGATTCCCACTTTTCCTCCCCTGCAGTGAAGGGCGTCACAGAGAAAATGAAAACGAAATAGAGGAGAAAAACGGTGCATTGATTTTGTCTACACTCAGCTCTTGATGTCCTTTTCAGGTTTTTACTTTTTCACGCACCATTCTCCCTGTTCTTTTACCTGCCACGTCTTAGGCTGTCCGTTATCTCCTCAGACAATAGTCACAGCACTTTTCTTTTGATGAGGTCTCTCAGGAGGTCCTGGTAATTCTTAAAGGGAAATGAAATGTGTGAAATGGAGAGAATGAGTGTGTGCTTTCGTTTGTTTTTCAGAGTCATGCTCCTGCTGACCTGTATCTGATGACCAAAAACCCAGAAGATTCTCCCAGTACCCCAGATGTGCTGGAGATAGAGTTCAAAAATGGTTTGTGAGCATGCTAACATCTGTCATGTATCGATATGTCAGCTATAGCGCCAAATTACTACACATGCTACACTCAGGTCACTTTGCATCACTAAAGTTCTTACTAACTATTTTGTAACGGCCTGTGAGCGATTATTTTTTTAATTTGCTAGTATGTTTTTAATTGGCCAGGAATTTTTATAGATTATAATTTAGATCAAGAGTTCATGGCTAAGGAGAATCATTGGTATTCAATCACTTAATAAACCCTTATCCAAGAAAACTTCTTATAGTTTGTATAACTAAGGAAAAAACATTAGAATAATCCAGCCGCCCTGAAGTCGTGCTGGCTTTTCTTAGCTTGTGCTCTTTATGCACTGTGCAAAAGCCAACATCCTAAACTGTACAGATGATAGGCTGCATCAATATTCAGGGCAGGATTGTTTATTTTCAGAATTACAGCAACTGTTGTCTTAACCTAAAACTAAGACCAGTCCTAACTTAATTCAACACATTGCAGGCAAAGCATCATTCGTCACATCTTATGCATTTTTATTGATGTTTTCAGTAAGATATTATGTCATTCGGTCTTTTTCACACTTTGTAAAGCTGCTTTTTTGGATACAGGTTTATATCAGTAAAAAGGCAGACTGTTCTCACTAACCACCCTTCCAGTCCACACCTCTTTTTATTACTTAACAGTGATGGTCATGGAGCTCCAGCTTTAAAACTCACTCCCTGCACTTTATCACCTCTTCTGACCACCCAGACTTATGCTTAACCCTTCGCAGCATTGCCTGGTCTAAAGCTGCCATGTTTGTCCTGCACACACACACACACACACACACACACACACAAACACACACACACACACACACACACAGAGAGAGAGGCCGGAAGCATTAACTCCAGCTAATACACCAGGCCCCGAGGGGCCAGAGAAATGCTCATTAGATTTGTTGCCGTAAGGGTCGGGGTTGAATAGTAGAACGTGTCCCATGTTTTTGCAAAGTGAAAAGGGCAAGACGCATCCAGGCCTGAGGCAACTCACACAGATGTCCCTTCATCTCGGTCACCAGGGGAGACTGAAGTGCAAGAACATCAATCGGCTGTGGGACACAAAGTCCTCTCATCCTCTGAGCTTAATGGCCAATTTACCAAGGCTTAATCGTCATTTTAGGAAAGTTCAAAAGTTGGACTGAAGGTTTGTTGGAAATATGAGCAACCACCACAACTGAATAAAGTTCAAATAAGCCTTAAGTGTACATTTAAACTCTGTGCACTTGTCAGTGTAGACTTACAAGAAAATGTTGTCCAGATCTCTTTTTACCAGTTTTCCAAAGAAAATTGTTAACTGTGAAACAAGTTGATTTGTATGTGTTCAGCTGGAGATGAGATGTGCTTTTGTAAAAAGTGATGTACTAGTAAAGCCTAGACTGGTTTCGCGGGTTCTTAGTGGCCCTGCGCTCCATTTTCACACATTTTCTCGGCCCTTTTATTGAGCAACCTATGACAAAAGCTGTTTTAGTTGTCCACACAAAGGCCCAAGCCTACTCCTCCCTCTGAGCACAAGATCAGCACAAGAATGTTTCATTTCATTCCCCCTCCCATCTTTTCATCCCTGCCTTTCTCACCAAAGTTTTCTCACTGATTAAAAAAGAATATTTAACAACAGGAACCTTTACCCCCGTCAAACGCTCTATTCCCCATTCCTCTCCCTTTTTTGAGTAAAAAAAGAAAAAAAATCATCCCTCCCTCCTGCCATGCCAAAGAAGTGAGGAGGAAAAAGAGACAGAGAGGAAAAATGTAAAGCAGTAATTTTTCCTACAACTGTGTCTGCGCTCCCATTGTCTGCACTGTTAGGGTGCAAAAAACTGAAGAAAAGGATCACGGGCGGAGAAAGACCCCTTAGTGAATGATAGAACCTGCAACATGGGCAGAGCGAGGGAAAAGAGAGCGCAGGGACGAAAGGCCGACCCCTACACTCCCACGTTCAGACACTCGGTTAATTTATTGAAACCTTTAATCTAATTATTAGATATCTCAGAGGGCGTGCAGTTTTAAGAAAGCACTCTGCGTATTGCCCTCTCTTGCTCCAGGAGGCACTTTTTCTTCTTCCATGGGAGCCACTGTGATTCCCGCGATGTGAGAATAGGCCATCAACAAAGCCCTTGTCTAGAAAAATTAGTCAAGTCCCTCACATGTCATTCCTGTTCGAGCTTTGTAAATACTGGCTGAAAGGCGACCAGAAGTGCTCCTTATCTTCAAAGCTGTTTGACTGACAACTGCAAGCATGCCTAAGTATGTGTAGAACTTAACACTGGACGGATGAAGAGTGCAGAAAATGTCCTCTCATGTCCCACTTGCGCGGCCTTTTCAAACTCCTTTCACACTCGTCTCTGTGTGTTTCCTCGCCTCCACCTTTGGCCCGTGTGGCTCGCTGAAGGCCACCAGTAAGCAGGTCCGCGACAGTGATTGATGTGCACGTGGTTTAAGTGGCTTCGGAGAGGAAGTGTGCAGAGCGAATGTGGGTGTCTTTTTTAAAGGGAAATCCTAAGCGTGGTGGAGGCACGGCGACAGGAGGATGGGTGAAGGATTCAGAGGTGCTTCTGTCCTCCTCCGCACAGGCGCCCACAACGTTCAGACACACCAAATAAGTCTCTGCTCAAAAGCCAGGATCGGCAACAGTGTTGCTGCATGTAATTATATTGGCTAAAGACCTGTCTAATCTTACGGCTTCCCAATGAGGAGGACCTTTAAATAGTTTATTCATTTATGTTATCAACATCATCTTTTGCAGCGTTCTCTGACTCGGCTTGCAGCTATGGATCCATCTTAAACGTCGGCTGTGTATCTTGTGTTATAAGCAAAGACTGGTCTGTGATTTGTTTATAGGGAAATGAGAGTGTGTGTGCAGGTCATTTCATTTAGGTTACATGTTTAGGTTATCAAAAATGACAGAAATTTTGTTGGTAAATCTTTGGACAGTTTTCTTAGCATTTAAGAAAATATTGGTACATTTGTTGCTTTATTTCCTTAGGGGTGCCCATGAAAGTGATCAACGAGAAGGAGGGAAAAACCAAAGAGACGCCACTGGATATTTTCTCCTACCTGAACGAGATCGGGTGAGCATTTCTCTGTGTGCAGCTTCCTGCTGCCACCAGCCCTTATTCACAGTTCATTTGCCGACTTAAATGTTGCAACCCTTAAAAAGAAAGGATATACAAATACAAACTCATCTACTTCTGATGGGAAAGAGTCTGTCTGTTGCCTTTTTAGTCAGTTCACCCTGTTTGAAACATCCTTTTTTTTTTTTTTTCGTTGGGAAATGGTAATCAAAGGGAATAAAGAAAACTTTTCACTTTCTGTATTGTCTCTATCACAAGGTACATGAGCTTGTTTTGTTTTTGTTTTTTACATTGATGAATTAAGGAGAATGTTACATTTCAGTGGCGTTTCAAATGTCAATGAGCGCATCTACTTGGCAGAATGATTTGTTTCACTTCAGGCTTTTTTTTCTCTGCGAGTCATCATTATAGTCACATAAATCTTAGAAAAAAACACACATGAATTGCTGTTCCTTTATTTGTATTTCTGTGACAGCCTAATAAAAAACAATGCAACATACTGCCTTCATGCACTCCACTTTGGAGTGCAACTAGAATTCTAGTTGGAGTATTTTATTTGTCTTAACGGTCCCCAAAATGGCAGTAAACTGACAGCGTGCCAGAGAAGGCGAGTAGCACTAACATGGCATCACAGATTTTTTTGAGGTTGTTGAGAAGGGGGGGTTGCTGTGAATGCCTGCTGTTCGGGGTAAACAAACAGAAAGTCAAAATAGAGTTTGATTGTGTCCTCATAGCCTGTGTTCCTCTTTCAGTGGAAAGCACGGAGTGGGTCGGATTGACATTGTGGAGAACCGTTTTATCGGCATGAAGTCACGAGGTGAGGAGTAAAACTTTGTGTTTGTTTTGTGGGCCCTGATTATTGCATTCTCCATGCCAAATTAGTCTGACAAGCTTCTTCTCTCTCTCAGACAATGATGCACTTGATATAAGCTCCCACTCATTTGCCACTCAATATTCAAGGTTTACATCTTTTCAGTCGCCTTCCTTTCAGCATGCAGGGCTTTTATGCAATTTGCACTTATTTTCCGTGAGTGCTTTCAGTGTCTCGCTCGTAATTCTGCTCCCATAAATATGAGCTGGATGACAAAAGCGCTTTCCTCTGGAGAAGTGTTTTTCCTCAGGTATACCTGAAGTCGGGACACAGAAGTTACTTCCTTTCACTTATGCGTGCCTACACATCCAGCTTCTATAAGGAAGATAATGGGTGGATGCACACAAATACACAGTGGCTCACATCTTTGTATGTACGGTCTTATGGGGATGTTTTCATCTGTTTATCTATAGCATCAACAGGCAACTTGAAAGTATTCTTTGTTCAGTCTCTGCATCTCATCAAAGCAAACAGGGCCAGTGTGCAGTCCCTGTTGAACGTGGCACAGTGACATGAACTCTTACAGACTCCTCTTCCCCCACAACTCTATGTGCTATGATTGACAAATAGACTGGCCGGCAGACCATGGCTGTGGCGCAACCTGGCAGGTAGAAATTGGAAAATGGGAAGACCACTTTTCTCTTCCCTCTATCGAACAAAAGATCCAAGCTGTTTCCTCCACGGAGGCAATAGGAAGAGGTGGAGCATAAGGTGCACGAGTGGTTGAATAACTACCATCGAGTGAGCGCGCTGACCCCCTCTGGAACAGCAGTAGTGTTTGCACAATAGATGATGGGAGGGATCGAATGGGGACGTGTCATATTTATTTGTGTGGGGTCAGAGAGGCGGAGGGGATTGAAATGGTTTGTCAAGAATGTTGTCACTCGGCTACAAAACATTCAATAACCCGCGTGCCAAGCTAACATTTCCCACCTGTCACGGTGCTGTCAAACCTCTGACTTGTGCACTGTTGATGGCCTCAATAAAGATGTAGCTATCAAAAGCAGCCGGAAGCGGCTTCATCTTTTGACAAATGCTGCCTCGTGTCAAACTACTGTGAAAATTCAGCACAGTTGTCAAAAGTATTTCTCATGTATGTTTATCTTTTTTTTTCAATTAAAGTTACCTGAAGAAATGTCTCCGCTCTAGATAGCAAACTATTTCCTGTTGTGATTTCTTTCCACTTTAAGATGTGTATTTATTTGCTTTAGTTTCTTGTTTTTTGTTGGAGTAATAGTTTGCCCTAAGGTTCAGAGGCAGTCGGCCCAAGATTCCTGTCTTGGAAACCCTGCAGGCAAGCAGCAGGGTTAGCCTACCAGCAGGGACCGTATAAAAGATTAAAACTTCCAACAGCACTGAGGGTCTTGTTTCTTTAAGCCTAACTAAACTGCCACATTTGGAGCTTAACCAGATAACAAAACATTGTTTTCCCTCTCTGTTAAGCTTTTTTTCTGAGCACTTAAGCCAAGTTGTGTTGGGGGGGGTTCAACTTATTTATCTGATACAGCCAATGGAAGTCGTCTTCATGCGGAGCAGCCACGAGCTGTTTTAAGTAGGAATCTTTTCAACTTTTTGACAATTAGCAGCATCTAAGCTCTGCTTTTTGGCTATCAGTACAGAGGAAGTGCTTATCCATTTTCAGATCAGGACCAGTTCTGGAGAATTTGGGGTCTTACTTGTCTGAGCCGCACTTCTTACCAGATTGAAAGAGATTAAACCACAGTTTTGTCTTAAATCTCATGAAAGAGTTCTTAAGTCTTGAGAATGTCTCACAAATTGTGACATTTTACACTCCTGTGAGCTGTTGGTAAGTGTTCTGTTGGGGCTCTTTTCTTTTTCTCAAAATTGTGTAACTTTCATGTTGACTATATATGGGCAGAAGATGGGAAGAACTGTACATTGAATGCCAAAATGCATTTTGTTTCCTCACAATTTCAGCTTTCACAGAAATGGATGACACTGATGAAACTCATTTTCCATTGTCAAATGTATCTGGTAGGATTGCCCCTGCCCTGTCTTTGTTTTAGCTGACATTTAAGTGACAGCTTCATTTCTCCTGTCATGCTCCTGATCTTTTCTTCAATCACCCCTCCCCCCCCTGTTCAGAGGGGGTAAATTGCAGGGTAGACAGAGCCCTGGTCCAGACTCCAGGCTGGCAGGGGCCTCCTACCCTGTTATTTGCCCAGGACAGGCTTGTCCACGTTTTGTAAGAACTGTGAAGGCCTGGCTGTCAGATTGCTAATGGCTAATAGAGCTTTTTGATGTAGTTAGCTCAGATGAACAGGGCTTGTGTTTTGTATTCTTGTAAATGGCCTTTGAAGATGGCTATGAATTATTTTTAAAAGGGCATTTATGATCGATATTAAACAAGGTTATTGATTTCTATTATTTGGATCTTGGCTAAATACATTTAAAAAAGTCTATATATCATTTAAAATATTTTAAAGAGTAAGATGATTTGTGATTCTAAACGTCCAATTGCCAGTTTTAAATCCTACTTTATATTCCTGCTGCTGCGCTTTGTAAAAACAAATACTATATGGTTAGAGTTTTTTCTTTTTTCCTGCATTTGCCAGGGATATATGAAACTCCTGGAGGTACAGTCCTGCTGAAGGCCCATTTGGACATTGAAACATTTACCATGGACAAAGAGGTGCGGAGGATCAAACAGGGACTTGGCATCAAATTCTCTGAACTTATCTACAATGGTAAGAGGCTAAAATGTTTCATCTTCACCAAATTTACTTGTCACCAGTTTATGTAAAAGAGAAACAAGCATGTGGCATGCGCCCCAGCATGTCCTATAAGTTTGCACATGTGCGCAAGCTTTTCTTGGCTCAGGTGTCTTAATCCTCCCTTCTGCCCAGTCTCCAGTCGTCTGCACCTTCATCCACATAATAGGATCAGTGCCATTACAGACTTACTGCGAGGCCGCCTCAGTTATACCCTCCAGAGACAGGAAGAAAAACACACACACACACACACTCAATCACAAAGGTGCTACCTTCAGAGGCAGGGCAGAGATTAAACCCATTGTGAGTTTAAATCATTAATAACTGTAGATTGTAGACGGCTGGTAGTGAAGCTTATGTTAACAATCCACCTGCCTTGCATCTGTTGACAGCACCAGTCACCATTTACCAAGGCCGTTTTTCAGAGGAGAGGTTTTAACGATGTATTGCGTCTAGATCGGGAAAACAGCAAGAATTTTAATTCAGTTTGGTTTATCGCACGAAAAAGACAAGCATGTTCATTTGTTTTTGTTGCTTCATGTGTGTGACTATCATGTGTTTTTTGAACAGCTGATTATTTTAGATAAAGTCATAATTATGTCAAAAGATTACTGTGAGGGTTCAGGCATTTGCCACGATTTTGTCAGGGGACTAATGTATTGATTTTCCATAAGTGGCACAAAGCGGTAATTATTTTTACCCCTTTTACCCATAACTGCCATACAGACTAATTCAGCGTTGTGTACCATGTGAGATTTTCGAACAATTTCGAGTTTGTTTGTTTTTGTTTTTTTAGGTCAAGCCTTATGTGCAGTTGTCTTGTTCTACACTTTGAGCCAGTTCAGAGAGAATGAAATTAGGGGAGTATTGTGTCTTTGAACATGGCCAGATGATGAGGTGGAGGTCAGCTGCTGATGAGTGGGGGACCCCTGCTGAGCGGGGTGTGCCTGACCTCTGAACACATAGACATCCCTCTCCCATCTGTCTCTGAGAATGATGGTTCAGGTCAGCGAAATGGGAGAGAAGAAAGGAGTTCACCTGCAACAGAAATTCATCTAAATTCTAAAGGGTATCAAACGGATCCATTTGTTTCAAAAGGAGGATTTACAGAGGGAGAATGTCGTTGTGCAGTTTTGGGTTTGTTGTCGTGTTTGTTCACTGGAAAAAGTTCATAATAACGTCACGGGCATGTGTTGAGAAAGAAAGGTACTGAAGAAGGTAATGAACTCAGTTTATCTGATTTTAAAAAGTATCTGGGCAGGAGAAAATTCAGGAGAAAATAAATTTAGTTGAGGTGGTTAGTGTTCATTTTAAGCTCCATCCTAAAGGATGAATCCGTCTATATGACTGATTACATCTGCAAGTCATTCTTAAGGGATTTGTGGTGCAGCAGGACATGAAGGATGACGCACGCAGCCCATGTTTTTGTCTTGGAATATATGCCCACTTCCCTGTTTTCTTTTTTGTTTTCCAGGCAGATGATCTAATGCGCTAACACACCTTACTGTGTTTAGATTAAATAAAGTCTTAGTTTTTAATGGACATTTACAACCACGTTTCTCTTTCAGGTTTCTGGTACAGTCCAGAATGTGAGTTTGTGCGTCACTGCATTGCCAAGTCGCAGGAGAATGTGGAAGGCAAAGTACAGCTGTCTGTCTTCAAGGGGCAGGTCTACATCCTGGGGCGAGAGTCTCCGAAATCTCTGTATAACGAGGAGCTGGTCAGGTAAGCGGAGAATGAATGACATGAGTGTGTTGGGTCGGAAAACGGACGCAGCCACGAGTCAGTGGATGAGAGGCTGTGCTTGTTCTTACTTGACGGATGTGTATGCGCATGTGTGTGTGTGTGTGTGTGTATAGCTGCTCTGTGCACAGTGCAGTTATTCCTCATGGGCACCACTCAGCTCGCTCACGTTCTGTGATGACCCCCCAAATCGGCATTCTTAACTGACCCCGCTTCACAAAGACTTCAGAGAAGTGTCACACTTGTTTCCTGCAGGGCAGCCCCAGACCCCAACCCCACCAGCACACCCCCATGCCCTCTCCGCTGTAGTAACAGTGGGTTTGTTCAGGAGGCTGACCTGCGATGCCCTCCGGGCAGGCTCAGCACTGACCAAAGGAAAAGCCCTCCATATGGCTCTCCATCTCCACTTAAAACACACACACTTCAGTCGTACCCTTGAGTCAGAGAGCTAATGGTGTTGTCAGCAAGAGGAGAGAGGTGATTTCACTGGGCTTTTAGGACCAAAGTACCAGGGTGTCATGGTAGTTAAGCAGGTCAAAAAGAGGGGACGAAAAAAACACGACTCAAAAAAACACACTCCAACACACACAATAAGTTATTCAGTTCCTGTGATGAGTCTAAAAAGAGAGGAAAACAGTTCAAATTAATACAGAAATTATATATCTTCAATACTGTGCGCACATTGCATTCCTTCAGCTTTTAAACTCTGTCTTTTCTCAGGAAAAACCTTAAATTTTGACCATCTTTCAGCATGTCAAAAGAAAAAACTTTCACTGGCAGGTGTTTTGTGTCCTTCTTCTTTTTTTTTTCTTTTAGTCTAAGCTTGGGCGACACATCTGTGTGACAGAGTGTTGAGTTGCAGCATCAGAAAGTCCTCGGGCCAGTGACAGATGGCCCAGTACTTCTCTATAAAGAGGCTCTTTCAATCATTCCAGAAAAAGGAAAAGAAAGAATATAATAATTTAGTCCAAAACCCACAACATCAGACTTATTCTGAAATGTGATGATGAATGTTGAGACTTGCTCATTTAAAATTGATCAATCAGTTAAAACCGATTCAGCAGCTCAAATGAAGGTTTTTCTCAGTTTTTCTGTCAGATTAATTACTTCTCTAGGATGTGAAGGTGAAACACATGTAGAAAAAAGCAGAAAGGAAAAACACTTACGAAAAATATCAGACAAATTTGAAAGTTAAAACAACTAACACGCCACGCATTTAGCACTTACACTTTTGTTTGACTAGTAACAGAAATAACTGCAGTCAACCCGCAGCCGATTTACAATAAAAAGGGAGACATGTGTTTAGAGTCTCATTTTTTTCATTTGTAACATGATCAAAAAAAATATTTAACCAAAAAAACATATGCAGACATTTGTTGTTAGAGTGAATAAAAATACTCTGGAAAGTCATTTTGTCTTGGCACTCGCTAATTGAACTCAGAAAATTGCTAAAATGTATTAAATTAACCTGCAGTGATATTTTCTTCCTTACATTTCCACAGAGTCTGGAAGAATGAATTAGATGGCAGCTTAATGACCTATTTCAGTAGGTTTTCAGGGCCTTTGACAGGTACCTGACGCCTATACACCTGGAGGCAGCAGTCTCTCACACATACTTTTATTTTTCTCTACATAAAAAAAAAAACCTGCCACAGTCGCACGCACACATACAGACCAGATTAGGCATGAAATCCCCGCTGACATCCTGTTGGCTCTCCACAGGCTACAGTAAACGGCGTCATTAACACAGTGGTAATACAGCCTGTCACTGCACCCATCTGAGACAGAAATGTCACCCTCCTCGCTTTCGGCCGGCTTCGCTCTCAATTAGACTGCAGGGTTTCTTTGGAGGAATACACAATCGCATGCTTACACACACTCACACTCGCACACAAAGTGCCATATTCTTTGTGGCCACTCACTCATAATGGTGTTCAGGTGCCAGCCAGGGAGCCTTGTATTGAGAGTTGATGATTTAGTTGTCGGCCTTTCTTTTTCTAATGTTTATCCTATCATTTGTTGGCAATTTCCTCTTTGGCTAAGTGCTTTTGAAGAATGAGTACAAGCTGTACATTGGGAGTTGGGGGTGTCACAGGGAGGAGAAGACACGGTAAGGGAGTGTATTAAACACTGCAGGTAGAAACTGCTGTAATTACGCAGCACTCTTTGTGAGACAGTCGCACACACTCGGCAGAGGTGTCTACACAAAGGGCCTTAACGCCGGACTCACAAAAGTCATAGATTTTCTACTTTCTAGAAGAAGGAGGTAAACTAGAAGACAAACATCTGATTATAAAGTCCCGCCAACTCTCAGCTCGCAGATGATATGATGGGATTGTTTTTAAATGCTGAGTGTTTTGCTTCTTTTGTGAGCAGCTCGTCGATGCGCACATTTTCATTCCGTTGTATTGATTCCCCATCTTCCAGGAGAAGCAGTGCCAAAAATGAGAATTCAGAATAAAATCGATCAGAACATTATTTCAAAAGAGCAAATTATCAGTGATCCAGTTATCCCAGCAGCTGAAAAGAGTCTGTGGGGCTTATTTTTCATGCCGTGATGCCAAACATTTCAATCACTTTTGTTGTCGCAGTATTGTGTGAGATTGCCCTCTTCTCTGGACTGCTCTTCAACTTTATTTTCCTCTGCCTTTAAAAATGTAAGTATTTCCCTCACGTGCATTTCCTTGATATCCTTCTTTCCAGCATGGATGTGCAGGGAGACTACGACCCATGTGACGCTTCTGGATTTATCAGGATTAACGCTGTCAGGTCAGCCCTGCTTGAATCCTAAAAATAATTCCCAACAGCTGGGCAAAAATGTTGAAAAAATACATAAAACAAAAGTTAATTTACATTTTATTTTTTCTTTTGTTTTTCTCGTTCAACCACAGGTTAAGGGAACATAACCGTTTGCAGGGCTTCTCCGACACCAAGCACTAGTTGTTGCCATGGAGTGAATCACCTTTTCCTTCCTCGTCTTTCCACCTTATCGTAAACACGAATAGGTTTAAACTCTGTGCCTTCCTAGTCTATCATTTGTCTGTGTCGTCTACTGTAAGATGTACTGGCATCAGATTATATAAAGAACTAGCACACCAGCCTCAGACTTAAAATCTGGGACAGGGAAATTTCTTGAATTAGGTCTGCAGATACAGTGTGAACACTTACTAAAAATGTGTTTCCATGTGATTTATCTTACACTTTCATTCTTGGTATAAGTAGCTTGATACTGAAAATAAAAGAAGTTAATTGTGTTTGTGTAGTTGTGTTTCCTTTGGTTATTTTCTGATACTTGCTTAGAGAAAGTCTAACATCCAGTAATGTGATGTCCATTAGGTGCTGTGGGTATGACAGTGCGTAACAGTTCATGCTGTTGGCAGGCAGCCTATTCATTAATGCCTGCCTGTTTAACTCTCGGGGCTGTACTCACTAACCTCAAGAACACAGCATCATATTTACAATATGCAGATGGAGCTTGGCACAGGCCAGAGGGAACATGGTGGCTCACTCCGGACCACTGAAGCTGAAATGATGAGGCGAATCTGAGTGCAAATGACACAAGTCAAATGGAAGGAAAACCAATTGGCCTCGTATGTATATTTCCCTGCTCAGCATGGGGCCCCCCACATTTAAAGAACACAAAGACCGGCAATTGCAAGGCTAATTTTTTTTTTCTGCGAGGGACTGGTTCACTTGTGGATGGGTGTAATATAGTTACAATATAAATGTTTGCTGGCATAATGGAAGAAAAGTGGAAAGTGAGTGCCGGGCAGGAAGTGTGAGGCTACTTTCTTTCAAAACCAGTGATGTAAGAGCCGATACACAAACTCCACATGATTCAGTCACAAAGAAATGGGAAAACATTTTAAATATGTATTGTATATGTGTTTAAGTATTGTTCAAATAAATGGTCAACGTCAATGGAAATATAAGAAAATTAATTACATTTAAAAATAATAAGGTATGGATTATGCTATCTTTCCCTGCATAAAATCTCCTTAATAAAATACGATAGTCAACCCCTAGCTTTACCTTCTTAATATGAAAATAATCTTCTAGATTGGGCTGTGTTTAAGATTTATTGAAATGATTTAGCCTCTCTGAAGCTCCACACGATGTTACCCCTCACAGCTGCCTTTCTGCCACTCCCTTGTCCCAACCTCTGAAAGGTGTCAGTCCTGCATGGAAGTGCAGAGGCCTCATGATAGAGTCCACAGGCATAGGGGACCCCCTGCCAGGTCTAATGGGCAGTGAGGAACTCTCAGACCCTTTCAGTCCTACAAGACCCCCTTGGCCCCTGCTCAATTACACGGCAGGCGTCTGAGTCTTTGCCTGGTCAATTACCAGCCAAGCCCCTGCATTTACTGTCACGCACACACAGGTCGCAAGATAATCAGTGTCCAAAATTGCCATGTAAGAATGGAGGGATGGATGGAAAGGTATTCAAAATAGTTAGCCAAGCTGAAGGAAAGCAGGGAGGATAGAGACAGCTATCAATCTGGCTGAAGGGGGAAGGCTGTGGTGACCGTTCAGCTTTGTGTCTGGAAAGATATGATCCCATGGAATTTTTGCTGGGATATATGGTTTTTTTTATGTTGGGGTCTTTGCAAAGGTGTTTATTATATATCTATTGCATATTTCCCTAGTTGGTTTTCTTTTAAGTTGATTTTCTCAGGTCTTTTTCCTGTAATAACTTTTTTTGTCTAGTAATTTTGTCTCTGAAATATTTTTTTCTCCTGGTGTGTGTTTTCCTGTCTCTTTGTCTTTTTCTATTTCATTTGCAGTTGTTTGGTTAGTAATTGTGGTCTTAGTTGTAATTTTGTGTAGATCTTGCTGCGTCCTTAAAGTCCTTTTATTTGCCTGATTGTTTAGCCACTTCAAGAGTTTGTATGTTTTTTTTGTCAGTACTTGTGAGTAATACTCAGAGGGCCTCTGCACAACTAGGCAGTAATCCATCCATGGCATTAGGATTGTATGATGGTTTTATGTTTGAGAGCCTCATCCCCTGCTTACTTTTATATATCTCCAGATTTCTGTGTGTGTGTGTGTCGGGCTACGCATCCACTTTCTTAGCCATTTGCCACATCTCATATTCCATACACCTTTTCCTCCCTCCTTACCTGCCTGCTCAGCCGGTCAGGTATGAAAACTGGCTGACACCTGACTAGGGGAATTAATCATCCTTGACCCTGGACCAATTACCCCTCATTACCCACTCGGTGTCTACCTCCCACGAGAGAGCCGTGTAACAATAGCGCTACATGAAAGTCGGCAGCAGTGCAGGACCAAGCCCTAATGGACACTCCTGTGTTTCCTCAGGAGTCCAGGTCGACTAACCTTCAAGTCCCTGTCACTCTCCAACAGGGTTTGTACAAAGGAGGCTATTGTTCTGGATCAGGGCCCATGACCTCTTGAGATGAAGTGCACAGGGTAAGGCCACTGGCAATGAGAGGGCAAAGCCATGCTAGGAATCACTGATTCAGTGTTTTGGGACAATAAGAAAAAAACACTGACCGTTTAGTGTTTTTAACCATTTATTAATGGTCATTAATAAAGACTTGTTTTTACTTGTTCTATATGCATGCGTTTAAAATAGTGTTGAACAAAAAGGTTGTCCCTGTAATGCTCAGTGTTCATTCATAAAACAGAAATCAATTATTAATTCCCCATTTACTAGACTCCTACATATTTTCCCCTACACATTACTTATGCAAGTCTGCAGCAACATTCTTCAGTCTCCGATACTTCCTTTGTCAAATTGCCTTGTTTTATTTTTCAGCTTTCGTTCCACTGAACACACTTCATTTGAAGTTTATAGATATAGGATAAGATTAATTTTATAAGTTTATGTCTTTTATTGTTGTCTGAAATCCAGCTTGTCAGCTTGCAGTGATCACATACAATTTTGAATATTTTCTTAAGAAAGGTAGGGATCAATGCGAGAATTAAAGTGTAAACTCAGTAACTCCAAAATTGATTTGTTTGAAAAGTACATTTGAAAATGAGTCAACCAAAGCTCATTTCTGTTTTCTCATAACCATCAGAGGAATTTGTGGTCATTCAATCTCTCATCTTCATCAACTTGTCAGCTGGAAAAGGTTCCCATGTTCACTGACCTCTCCTCTTTAAACACAAAAAAACAAGGACAATGACCATAGACGGTTAATTACCACCAATTAGGAGGCAAAGTGACTCTCCTTCACTATGGTTTTTCTGTAACCCAAACCTAAGGAGCTGTATGGAGGCTTTTATACTTATGTCTGGTCCTCAATACCTTTAGGACACCACAGAGGAATGCTGGAAGGAAGTATATGTGCATTTGATTTAACATCTGTAGAGGCATCACTCTCATTTCCATGCCTCATATAACTTGACATTCTGTTAATGGGTTGTCTTATGAGAATTCTTTTTTTTCTTTTTACTTTTAACGTCATCACTTGATGTTTTACTTGCCTGTCAATGGTCAGTTATACCTCAATAAACTGCCAATTGTTTGCTGTGTTTCATCATTTCACTTAATGCTACTTTACTTAGCAGGTTCAGGGTTTAATGGACAGGTCCCCGGAGGTTTGGGTAGAAAGCTAATGGGCCTTGCAAAAATGATGAGGTCATTCTTACTAAGATACAATAAGTGATTTACAGGCCAGGATGCTAATTATTCCGGCTTACTATTAATGCATTATTTATAATTTCATGTCTCATATTCGGGGTATAAAGTATTAACTGAGTACAAAGGGGGTTCTTTGTGCTGGAATACAAGGTTGTTGGGGGGTTTTTTATCAAATTTTCTTGGCTTGAGCATGAAAGCAAAACATTTAAGAGGGGTGTTGCAGTTTCCAACACCTGTTGTATTAATTTGTGAATTCACTCTGGGGTTCAGCTATGGCATATAGATGCACTCACACTCTGACAGAGCTGATGTGTCCTAATAGCTCAGATGTGTGCTTCATTCATGCTCTTGAAACTTGATCTCCTGCCGTAACATCAAGAGACCATCTGTGAAGAACCATCAGAATAAAGCAGGCTACTCTTTGCCTTCCAGGCCAGCTAACATCCATGGTTCTGGTGTGTGTGTGGTGTTTTCACCTTGATGTCAAAGCTTATTTTCTGGTGTCAAAGGACACCCATACAGTGATATCCTGGTAATCTATAGACAGATGGGACCATTACGGTCAAAGCCTTCAGCATTGTTTGTCCTGAGCTGGTGATGAAATATTGATGGAAAAATAGAAATATTTTGCCTGCTACTCAATGTTGGTCAACTAAAAGGGTTAATGAGCGTGAGGACTTTGCAGTCTCCTGTTACAATTCAACTACCTGCTAACATTGACTAGTCTGGAGTCTGCTGGCTCTTCAGGCTACCAAGAATCAATAACCCTTCTTAATGCCAGATTAAGTTTCCCCTCTATAATGGATATAAAGGAGGCTTATTCATTGCATTGCTGAGCTTGAATGTTTTCATATTGTCCATATTTAATGACACTACATTACCATGACAGTTTACATAATCTGGATTTATGTTTTCTTTCCGGGAGTTGGATAATTAGGTGCTTTTGTCCCACAGATATTAAGCAATTATGAAAAGAAAGCCAAACCTGAATTTCTACAAAAATAGTTGAATACATTGCACCCTGCTGTTTTCACACTTTTCATGGTTAAATAGGAGAGATGTGTGCTGTTTGCCAGGCCTTCATAAAAAAGGTTTACAAAGACTTGCATGTATGTGCAATGATGTATGCGGCAATTCACAATTCACTGTGTCAATAAAAACAGATCATCATCATTTGGCATTATGCTGATTAAGAACACATTATACTACTATTAGCTTACTTCACTTATAGCCATCTCAATCCACTGAATGCTGAAAGTCTCGTGTTTAATCCTATGATTTAGATGGTCAAAAATATTGTTTCTGTCACTGTTTATTGAATTGAAGCTGCAGAAAGACTGGCCCATCACACCACCCAGCAGTTCCCTCTGGCCGCACTGATGCAGCATCTTCATCTCACATCAATAGATTTAGATCCTCATTCCTCTCCCTTTCCCCTCCTCTCCCGGGGGTCCACTGGTGGGGTTTGTTTGTGAGCACAGACTCTTTATGTTCTTCGATCTGTTGCTCTGGGAGGTGGTGAATGGATGGTGGGTTTTTTCAGGCTTGAGGTGCCTTTGCAAGTAGCTTCATCCTTCCCAGTCTGAACTCCTCAGATGATGTAAATGTTTAATGGCTCTGGTTATTTGGTCATTATGGCGTGTGTTATGATGGATGGTAAAGCAATGTTTTTTGACAGTTACATCCCAGGATATGTGGACTGTTTGAGTTTGCTGTTTAAGTGATCTTTGTTTTCTTGATTGGTAAATATGCTCTGAAATATAGTTATACCAGAGGGATATTTTTTATTTTAAAGTTTTGAGGATTTCAGAGGATTTGCGTTTTCTTTTTTCCAACCATACTTTATCATTGCATTGTTTTTTTTTTCATTCTTCTGCGACTGTTTTTGCATTTCCATTCCAATCTAACTTCCAGATAAACTGCTTTGTAATCCTCAAAGCTTAGATGAAGGTGTTGAAGATGATCTACATTACAACATCAGCAAAAAATGTTAAATGTTAAGACACGGTGGAACTTAAGCTCTCATAGCAATTGTCCTCAATGGGACATTTTATATCTTTTGGTGACTCTTTGACCAGACCTGGTCAAACTAGTCGTTGATTTTTTTATCTGCATCACATGAGGAGGATATTCTTAACACTGAAATTACTCATTTCAAATTATATGGAAATCTTTTTAACCCAAAAGAATTACAATTTCAAGAAAATTGTTACATTTCACCCTTATCAACTACTCCAAAATATTAATTCCATGACACAGTCGGTTTTAAGAAACAAGGGGCACTCAAAGGGCACACATCTCTGATGTGGTAAAGTGTTAAAAGAAATAATACTTTTTCCATGAGATGTACAATTACTCTAAAATGTTCAAAAACCAAAGATGTCAAAAGTCATATTGATTATCATCCAAACAAATCACATCACAAATGCTACCTTAAAGCTGACCCAGCCAGATGCTTTGCTTCAGCTTTACTTGATACTATTTCCTTCAGTAAGTATTAGCAACATATATTGCAATAGGTGAAGCTTTTATCTTGAAAGCAGACTGAACACCAACAGAGAGAATGAATGCTTGGTTCCACTTTTAAAATGACTCAGGGCCCCTTAAGATGTGGGTTTAAAGTGCCAAAAATAATCCCATGTCTGCTTTCCTATGGATGAATAAAAAACATTCTGTCCATCTCTGCAGCTCTGCCTGCTGATATGCTTTTATTGCTGTCATGCCTGGTGTTTGGATTTGAGCGGTACCTCGTGTCTTCCTTAAGAAACTCTTTGCAGTGGCTTGTTTTGTGGTGACAGCAGAAGAATTACCTGCACTGCACTTTTTGTCGGCTCACTGTGCAGAGAGCTCACAAACAAGACCATTTAGCTATTATTTCCTCTCAGTCTCCGATACACCCGGCAAAGTGAATGTTTATCAAGAAAAATGGGCAACAGTGGGAGCAGAGCAAAATAGCACAGGTGGAGAGAGTGCCAAGGAGGGAGGGATGGAGAATAGGAGGGGGAGGTTATTGGAGCCAGGGAAGGGGTCATTGTGTCCCACCGGAGAAAAATAGTGGAAAACATCCGTAATTTTCACCGCGGGATCCCATGTAATTGAGTCATTTAAAATACAGATACAGAGCTGAATCAAAGCAAAGTGCCTTGAGGTGAAGGAGGAGGAGGAGGCTGCAAAGTAAAATGAAAGAAGAGGTAAAAAACAAGGAGTGAGAAGTGTGGCTCTTCTATTATTGAGCAAAGCTGGTGCGTTTATCTTTTTTATCTGTCAATCAAGACTAGATGTAACCTGTCAGAGATTTTCTTTTGTTTGTCCTTAATGCTAAAGTCTGCCAACCACCAGGAGACTTCTGGGTTTTTTTGGTCTATGCATTCCAATTCAAGATTTTCAATTTAAAATGTAAGAGGAAATGACTGCCACATAATATTTGTAAATTGTCTTATAGGGACACAAAAAGCAACAAAAACCTATATATTTTGTATGACATCCTTATAGAGAATTTAATCAAAACAGTTCCTTGACTAAGCATCTGCACACATTCAAGTCAACATGAAAAAGAAGTGACAGCCTTTCTGCTCATTTCAAAACAGATATTACATGCAGGCGGAATCAAAGACTTTCTGCAATTACTCTGTAAACCAGCAGCTAAACAGAGTATTGATGATTTGTGTTAAAGTGGTGTTGGTGATTATATATACGTTCAATATTGCGAATCTTCTCTGTTAGAAAGTTATACCAGAATACAAATTTATATAAAGGATCAGACTTGATCAGACTTGGCTTTTACGCTGCAGCAGAATGGAGAAGTAGCAGTTTTACAAGAGTAAAAGTAAAAGTGTTTTTAAAAAAGAAAAAACCTCTGGAATTTTATGTGTATAAAAATAGGGTAAAGTTGAGAGGAATGAATATTTTTTTGTTTAGGTGCCCAAATCAGGCCCATGAAGGAAACCACATCTACTGTAAAGCATGTTGGTCATTCCAACTATGAAGCTCCTTTGCTTCTTCCAGTAGTCAAGACAGTGAATTAGGATTTTGGAATCAAGGTCTTTAATCTATAAACAGGAAAACAACCTAATACATTCATCGAAAAGCCCAGAATGATGATATAAAAAAGCAAATATGTTGAAAATAGACCCCAGAAAGAAACAGGTGCATACAAAAATTTATTCAACACATTCAGAACATATTGAATATTATCAGACGTGTCTCAAAGTTAACTTCATAGAAAAATATTTATCTTTTTACTTTTTTGGTTGTAAGGTTAAAAACTGCGTGTTTCAGAGAAGGGATTTTATTCGCTGCACCCTGCTGAACAATGTGGGCCTGAATGGAAACTGTGCCGTGATACCTCAGAGGTCTCTGGATGAAACACTAACTGTTCTTGTACTCTGCCTCTGGGCATTTCTGCCCATAGCAGAGCCATGGCAATTATAAAGTAATTACAGTTTCATGTGGACCACTCTATTCAAAGGAGAAAAGAGGAGAAGGTAGAAAGCTTTGCCGTTAAAAAGAGCAAATGTGCCAGTATTGATGCTCCTTTTTAATAAATGCTCACTAGTCCCACTGGGCATGAGTTCCACTTATACAAACACAAAAGCTTTTCATTTTTCACTTCACTGAAATGAAAATGGAAGTGAATCAATTACTCATTATCTCCAAAGTATATATAATCTTGAGACCTTCCTTAATTTTTGATAATTTGATCCCTGTTGTGTTCTGTCCATAGTGAAGTGAATCCTCTTAAAAAATGTCTATTTCAAAAGAATAACTGGGAAGAAATAATGTGTTTGTGTGTGATTGTGTGAAAGAGAGAGAAAGAGAGAGAGAGAGACTTGACCGGCGTGCTGCAGTAATCACAGCTCCAAACAAATTCTTATTCTATTCTACCACTGTTTGACTGGCAGGACTCCAGAGACCCACAATTCTTTAACAACTTAAACTTTCAAGACCTGATGGGAACTGAAGTCATAATTACTGTCTCTGTGTGAGTTTGATTGAGTCTCCTTTCATGTTCACATCATCTGGCGGCATATGACGACCACTACCTAACTCACTCTTTGATATAGGCGATTAAAATCATTTCCCAGCTTCCTTCGGGTCATGGTTTGGATTGGCAGAACAGCACATGGTTACAATACATGCAGGCCAGATCAGACTTCACTCGTGTGAAATCGGAGGTCTTCATCGAGGGGTACTGATCTGGGAACAGCTCTCAGCTGCCACTTAATTCCTCTGCTTCTTTTTTGGAGGTGCTAACATGCCCAGGGGCTGATGAGGAAGAGAAACCGATATATGTATAAATGTGCGGAGGTAGCAGCATGCCAGTGTACCCGGCTTAAATTTTAAGTTGAGCATTCAGCAGCTGCATGAGTATTATGATTGTGTGTGACCATCCAAGGCAATATATTTGAACTCATAGCTTAAAAAAGTCATTACAATATTCAGGCATATGCGTATTGTCTTATATCTTTGAATATGATATTCAACCAGATAGCTGGTTGTACTGGGCACAGCTGCACACTGGCAAGATAACCTTCATCACAAACAGAGAAGCAAAGAAAGCAATCTGCAACTCTTCTCCATAGGGCCACATCCATTTTGACCTTCTCTGGCTGATGGTGCCCATTGAGGTTTGGATACAATTTGAGGAGCAGGAACTGATTTGCATAAAGCGTTTGGAAATTTGCAGCAATTTTTTTTCTTCTGTCTGGCTTCTGGCATTTTCCAGATGTGTAACAATAGCTGTTTCCACATGTGCAGTAAGGCGGTAAACCAATAATCCTCAAATTTCATTTTGTTGGAAAGATTGGATCTTTTCCCCACTTTCGCAATACATTAAATCTACCACTATATGAATATAAATCTCTACTATATTTTATACTATGGAGGGATCAGTTAAATTTAGCTCAAACTAACATTAAGAACTTACTAAAGTTCTTAATGGTAGTAAATTTAGAACTAAAGTTAGTTTCTCTAGTTTAGTATAAAGAAGAGCTTGCTCATGGTCCCAGTAATCTGTTAATGTTTAAAAGCTTGAACAGTATAACCAAATTATGATACAATTTTTTTTTTCTAATTAGAAGTAATTTTAAAAAGGTAATATTTTAAAGAATTTTGATTGTTGTAGCATTTCCTCCACATTTCCTTTGGCAGGAACTAAATTGGAAACCAACTAATCAATTAGACAAAATAGTTGTCATAGAAGTTATAGAAGTCACTTCCCCCCCGTCAATCTGAAACATTTGGCTATCTTAGTAACAATGGAAAATATATAAAATAATTTTAAAATAATTATTTTTCTCATCATAGTGGACTTTACACCTTTGCTTAATATATATAATATAAGCTTTTTATCAAATTCACAAGTATAAAATATTTATTTTTGCACACATAAGAATCAGCTTTCCTCCCATGTCCTACATTACATGTGTGTTCTCCCATCAACTCGCGAGATCGTCAGGCTCGCGGAGCTTTGGCTTAGCACGTGTGCAATTTTTTTTCCTTTTTTTTTTTAAGTGTGGCTCTCAGCTGCCGAGGGGGATGATGATGATGGCGGAGCTGATTCAGGGACAGGCCTCGGTGGCTCAGCCTGGAACGAAAGATGACTTTGCTGACACGATACGCCGAGTCCGACAGGTAAAACGATCCTCGTCGAACATGACTGGGACCTATTCAGGCCACGAGCAGCGCGCTCTCACGCTGAGCAGGCCAAGATTTCTGTCGAGGCAACCTGGACTCACTACTATAAACACTCCTCATGCTCCCCTAGAGCTAGCAAGCTAACAGTAAATAGCCGATAAAGCGTAGCTGAGCGGACAGATTAGAGTTTACAGCGGTCGGAAGACTCGCTAACTCGGTGTCAGTACGGTTAAAGGGACCACACGAATCATATCTACAACATAACACGGAGGCATCTGCTCGTGTCGAAGTTTATGCTACTTTGTTAAGTTATGCTGAGGCGGTACAACCTGTTGTCAACTCACAGAAGTTACAGTTAGCTGGCTAAGGGAGTACTTTAAGTTGGATACCCTGCAACTTGACCGACAACGTAACCAAACACAACATTTAGTTTAGACACGGGGCCCCAACAGCTGTTTGTTTTAACTTCCAAGTTAGCTTTAGGGTAAGTAGGTAGTTTCTTCAGTTAGCAAGGCTCCTTGCTGGCAGGACTGACCTCGGAGCTACTCAGTTTACCTTCTTTATATTTAACTCCGTAAGCTGCTGTGCTACACGTATGACGCGTGTTGCTTATGATTATATAAAGGAGTCGGTTAGCAGAGCTGGCGTTAGCCTGCTAGCCTGTGTGGTACCATGTCCTCGTAGCAGCGTTGGAGTTAGGCCATATAATGTAACGTCATCTGTTGAAATAAGCCCCCCTCCACTCCTGCTAAGCACACAGGGATTTTTCCATTGCTAACAAGAAAATATATTTACAATACCATGTTTAAAAAAAACACGACCGAATCGTATTTTTAGAGCAGTTTTGTCAAGTGTGTGTTTCTTTTTGTTTTTTGTACATGTCATCATTAGACATGACCAGACAAACTAAACAAACTCTGAGGTGGAGGATTTGTGTACCACTGACAACACTTAATAGTATATAAACTGGACTTTAGTCAGATACTGCTGCAGCTGCCTTGGTGTAGACTATAACCTTAGCTGTGCCTCCTCATGTTTAACTCTTTATTTTCTACATTTAAGATGCTGCTGAAATATCTCACTGAACCAATTTTGGATACTTGGTCTCATTGTTGGTACATTTACTCTAATATTAGGTAGATACACAAGCTAAATGACCTTTAGTTTCATATTTGAATTGGATTTATACACATGGGGTGGATATCATGTCAGCTACAGGTCGAAGGCTTTCAGATTCTAACCTTTAATTATCCTTCAACACTTTCCTCAAACTAAATGGTTCCTTCTAACCCGAACAACTTTTATGCCTTTAAAGTAAATATCAAAAGCGTCTGTCTCTATCTTGGTGTGTAGCCGTCGGCCTGTACAGACGACAGTTGGCACACTGTAAGCCTTCTCCAGGAAAGAAATTGATGCATGTTTGTGTAAGCTTCCTGCATGCTGCACAGGAGCTGCTTTTAGCTGAAGAGTAGCTGTAACTTTGAGCATGAATGAATTCCTATCACCTGTGAGATTTATTTTTATTTTACCCACAACTGTGCACTGAAATCCGACCTCTGCGTGGTGAGTGTATTTCACCGGTCATTTCTTCCCCTGCCCCTGGTCCGCCACTTTTTCTTGTGGCAGTGGTTGCACATGGGTCACACCGGAGTCCAGATACATAGTACAAGTGTTGGCAAGCGGGCGCTTGGTTCTAAACATAGTACCGCTTGGGAGGGCTGTGCTGATGCGTCTCATGTCGACAGTAAATCTTATCCTCAAAACAGGATTGTTGCTCATCTGGTTCTCCTTTGTGTGGTATGTTGTTTTTCTAAGTGGAGGTGAAGTCGTATTCGGGGCCTGAAGTCTCTGCAGTAATGGAGTTTTGGGCTTCATAAATGGGTCACACAAGGAATGTCAAAAAGCAGTGAACATAACTAAGTGTAACACCTTGTTGCCTGTAAACGGTTGTCTAATTATACAAAGGTTCAGATTGGTACCCGGACACTTTTCTTTCTCCTAACTTCCCTACCTGATTGAAATCCATTTGGATTTGTTTCTTGAATTTTGGTTCCTGTTTGTTTGTTTGAAACCCATGTTGCAATCAAGGTTGCTTTCGCTTGGGTTGCTAGACTGTAGTGTGTGTGTGTTGCAGCTGAGCCAGTGGTAACAAGGAGGAGCCGAGTAGTGTGTTCACGTTGCTGCTCTTCAGTGATTTGCCTATCATTGTTCTTTTTTTTATTATTACTAATACGTTACTAATACGTTTGTAGACATATAAAATCGTATCGGATTCCATTAAAATTATTCACATCCAGAAAAGAATACATTTTGCTGTACACTGATTTCAGAGTAACAACAAGCTGGATGAACAAGTTTTAATGGAAGACGTCAGCCTCAGTCCTGGCTATTGTAGCTGGTGAAAATGAAAACAAATCGTGGCATAAACTTTAAGAAGCTGTTTGCATCTGCTGGATTTTGTTTACGGATGTTAAACTGCAGTTTACCTTCCCCTTAGTTAACATGTGAGTGGCACCAGTCGCTCTGAAAAGAGAAGTCATCCTGTCACTTTCAGGAAATCATATGATGGTAACATGTGGGAGGTGGAGTCTTTGTTTCTTTGTTATTGGGCTTTAACCACAGATGCAGTTACCTGCTTCTCCTGACTACAAGCTAAAGCTAAAGTTGCCTTCCCTTTCAGCTTGTCTAGCGCCCTGTTTGACACCTAACTGCAAACAAGAGTACAATTTGTTTGATCAATCCCTGGTCTAATTTACCCTCTGCATAATGTTTCTTGTTTGCCGGTGTCCATTTTAGCAACAGACCTATCTGAATAGTTGGAACTACTTAACAGGAACGTGAACTTTGACCCTCTCAAACTAATAAAACCATCAATGATGAATCACTGACAAACTTTATTAAATAGAAGTTACAGAAGCCAGAATGTGCTTGTTAAGAGCTTGCATATAGCCTGATTTAAGTTTTGTTTTTTTGACAAAAACTATAAGACAAATTAATTAAACCTAAACCTTCATGACAGCAAGTGCCAGTTTTCTATATTTTTATTTATTTATTCATTTACGCACACTCACTTGGTAGGTTGAAATCAAGAAATGAACCTGCTTAGTGAAGAAAACGGTGTTTTGATGTCAAACCATAGCGGTGTGGCTCTGAAATTCCATCAGTGCTTCTTCACTTGGAACTGTGTTTGGCAAGAAACTGTGTATCAAATGTCACCACTAAACTGGATGATAAACTTTTTTCTTACTGTGCTAATCTGTGAGGAACACCAATGGCAATTGGCCAGATGTTTTGAAAGATACTAGTAGAAGTCTTGTAATGGTCACAAATTAAACCCAACAAACTTCAAGTACCGTATTTTCGGCACTATAAGGCGCACCTAAAAAACTTAAATTATCTCAAAAGCCGACAGCGCGCCTTAAAATGTGGTGCGTCTTTTATATGGTAATTACGGTAAGCAGCCGCCGACTCCAGCGCGGTGCATGCTGGATATATAACGGTATTTAAATTTCATTTACCGGTACATTTGATTTTTATGTAAAGATCCCAAAATGGCTCCTATTAAGAGACACGCTTATGATGCAGAGTTTAAACTCAAGGTGATCGATCACGCAGAAGAACACGGGAATAGAGCAGCGGCAAGAGAATTGAACATAAATGAATCAATGGTGCGAAAGTGGAGGAAGCAGAAAGACGACCTACGCCAAGTAAAGAAGACTAAAAAGAGTTTCCGAGGGAATAAAGCGAGATGGCTACATTTGGAGGACAAACTCGAACAGTGGGTTGTTGAACAGAGAGCAGCAGGTAGAAGTGTCAGTACGATCAGTATTCGAATTAAGGCAACTGCGCTAGCAAGCGAACTTGGCATTAATGACTTTAAAGGCGGTCCTTCTTGGTGCTTTCGATTCATGAAAAGACGTAATCTCTCCATCCGCACACGAACAACTGTTTCACAGCAACTGCCAAAAGACTACCAAGAAAAGCTGGCCACTTTTCGCGCATATTGCAGCAACAAGATCACTGAAAAAAAAATCCGGCCAGAGCACATCATCAACATGGACGAAGTTCCACTCACCTTCGATATTCCCGTGAACCGCACTGTGGATAAAACGGGAGCACGTACAGTAAATGTTCGCACCACAGGGAATGAGAAGTCATCCTTCACCGTAGTTCTCGCTTGCCACGCTAATGGCCAGAAACTTCCCCCCATGGTTATTTTCAAGAGGAAGACTTTGCCAAAAGAAAACTTTCCAGCCGGCGTCATCATCAAAGCTAACTCAAAGGGATGGATGGATGAAGAAAAGATGAGCGAGTGGTTGAGAGAGATTTACGTGAAGAGGCCGGGTGGCTTTTTTCACACAGACCCGTCCCTGTTGATATACGACTCCATGCGCGCTCATATCACAGATGGTGTCAAAACACAAGTGAAAAAAACTAATTCAACACTCGCCGTCATTCCGGGTGGATTGACAAAAGAACTCCAGCCGCTAGATATTGGTGTCAACAGGGCTTTCAAAGCTAGACTGCGAACTGCGTGGGAACAGTGGATGACAGAAGGCGAACACACGTTCACCAAGACAGGTAGACAGCGCCGGACGACATACGCCACCATCTGTCAGTGGATCGTTAATGCATGGGCTGATATATCAGTCTCGGCTGTGGTCCGAGCGTTCAGGAAGGCAGGAATTGTCACTGAACTGCTGGACAGCAGCAGCGACACTGACTCGATAAATGACGACATCGAAGGGGCGGAGCCGGGCATGTTGGATCCCGTATTCGCCCAGCTGTTTAATTCGGACACCGAAGAAGAAGAATTCCAGGGATTCGTGGATGAGTAATAATTTACGGTAGTAAAGTGAGCGTTACGTGTTTATTTTGTGTGTTGTTTGATATTAACGTTGAGTTTTACTATTTTGTTATCACACTATTTCGAGTGTTACTCTATTGTTATTGCACTATTTCGAGTGTTACTATGTTGAGATTATTATTATTATTGAATCGTTCCCCCCCACTATGTGGGGTGTATTGACATTGCACTACATGTTATTCCTTAAACTAAACTGGTTTGTAATCTTATTAATAAAGTTGAACTGACCTATCTGACTGTTTTGTTGACATTCCCTTTAGCGCAGCTCCATCTACGGTAATTGATGCATAAAGTAACCCCCAGCCACTACTGTAGCTTCTCTTATATGCGCCTTATAATGCGGTGCGCCGTATATATGGACAAAGTTTTAAAATAGGTCATCCATTGAAGGTGCGTCTTTTAATCCGGTGAGCCTTATAGTGCGGAAAATACGGTATTTTTAGATGTCTTGACTTCATTTACAGTGCATTTACTCTTGGCTTACGTGTACATGGCAGCAAAGATGGCTTGTTACAAGCAACCCCACACCTGCTTCCTTTTATGCCTCCTTATTTCCATTGCGGGGCTCTGAAGTAGATAATCGTCCCTGAAGGTGATGGGAGACTCCAATTTCCACAAGCGTATATTCATATTGTGAAAAAATTCCAGTCAGGCACACATGTCAATTTAGTGTAATTTTCTGAAATGCTATACTTTTGTATGGAAGGAGAGGTGGCAGATTAACGTGGAGGAGAACACGCCGCTGCTGCTGCAGCTCTGGCAGAGGGTGCTTAAATGGCCGTCACTTCTGAATGTAAGAATCTGCAAGTGGCTCATTTTGAAAGTGGACAGATTTTCAAGTCGGATGTAAGTCAAATAACTCTACTCCGCGTTCAGTTTTATGTGGGGGGGTGGGAGTGTGGGTAGAGACTTTTCCGCAGCACAAAAAGCATTTGCAGAAATGTTTTTGATGGGGATCATATTTTTTAGACACTCATTAGATTTAACTCTTCTCTCTGGAAATGTGTTTGGTTGGTTGTTGATCCCTAGATCAAATGCACATTGCAAAAAGTGACTCTTAAAAATTTTATAATTTGATTGAGAGTTTTAAAATAAGAATATAAGAAAATATAAGAATTAGACAAATCAGTTGTTAACATCGGCTAGCCTCCGTCCCTCTCGGTACCGCCGCGTGGGCCTTACGTACAGAATGGCGTGCCGGACAGCCTCACCTGCTCCTGAAAAAGGGAAGTGTGCTGTGGAAAATCAATTAAGTTTAAAGATCAACGTAGAAACAGAAAAAACCCAGAGAGACTGCACACATTGGCTTTAGCTTCTCTGTTTGTGTTGTGAACAAGCCAGCTGAATGGGAAAGGGGGGGGGGGGGGGACTTCCCCGGCCAATCGGTGAGCAGGGTTCTCTTCTTCTTTGTGCACATTTCGGCCGGAAACCAAACTTAAGTGACAAGGCAACAGACCAGTCCAACAGAGTCCAGCGGCCTGTCCAGGTGTGGGCGAGCCCCAAATTAATCCCGGGGAAGTGTGTGCGTGCGTTATTGGGTCTGTGTTGGCTGGTGGGCCTTTTGCCCGATGACAGCTGGGGCAGACTGCAGCCCCACCGCCCTGAAAAGGATTAAGAGGGTACGGGAGATGAATGGATTGATGTTTCCACAAATAAAAACCGGGGATTCCATTAAAAATGTGTCTGTCAGAATAACAGGGGGCAGGGCTGACGCAAACAAAGGAAAGTATTGAATAAATCAGCCATTGAAGTCATATCAATGATGCAGACAATTAGAAATGAGGGCTGGTCTCTAATACAGGCCTGCCCCTAATACCGGCCTGGCATGCTAAGCAGTTTATGTAAATATAGGCCTTGGTTTCTATTTTAGGAAATGTAGCATTTCTAAGCTATACATGCTTCCTGTTTTTGTTGTAGTACAGGATTATAAAGCTTTTTTATAAAGATATAAATGTGAAAATCAGTTCCTGAATTTGGAGAATATTTTAATACTTGAAATATTTAGTCGTTTTCTGTAACTTTTAAATATTTCCTCTGATATGTGTTATTTTTCCTGGGGTCATTAGAAACCCAGAACTAGATCTTTTTTCAACGAAGCTCCATCTGTGTTCAACAAAAATCTACCTGTTTTGACTTGTTGCGATATGATACAAGTAACCGTTTTAAGTTAATAGAAGGTAGCCTCCGTATACTTGCAGGTTTGTTGAGGCCAAACGGAATGCCAAGAATTGAAAGAATTGCCACACTTAACGTGGAGCGACCGGGCTCTTTTTATGCCTCTGTGGAATATAAATGCACATTCAAAGTTGTCAAACCCACCCCATTCTGACTTATATACCATCCGTCCTGTTGTCCTCTACAGATGGCAGCCAAGATGGGAGGAGAGCAGATGCCCAACATGAACAGCTCGTCTCCGGTCATAGACCACTCTATGTATGGCTTTGGAGGCCAGAAACGTTCTATGGACAATGGAGGTTTGTGTCAAACTGAAATGAATTTGTACATATACATATTGTACCATGATATGATACTACGCTGCCTCATAAAAGCTGAGAAATCAGTGTTGCTCATAAAAGAATCTCAAAAGGATTCTTGGTAAAACTTAGCTCCTCATGTAACTGCCAGGTTTCCTCCAACAGCCTCCATGGCGGAGCGATGTTTGCAGATCTTTTACTTCAGTCGGCTTTAATATTAACTGTCAGCTCTCGTGCTAGGGGTCAGTCTCACGCTTGTGCAGTTTTTCTGTATACCATTTGTCATACAGCGTCTTCTCTGTGCACCTGGGCTGAGCCTGTATGAACACAGGGTTCAACCTCCTCCCCATGGTTTGTGTTGCAGCACATTGTGTTTCAGATGGAGGGAGATAATGAATCTGGTTGATCCAAGAATCGAAAGGCTTTGTTTGCATGATGTCCTAAGGCTTTGATACTGACCGTGTCACATAACACGGAAAGTTTTCAGCTACAGACGGCAACAGCAAAAGAAGGCGTTGTTGTATGAAACTGTCTTAATAAACTGAAAAGTTCATTAGACTTTGTCTGCCTGGCTCGCACAAACTTTGATCCAACAGCTAAAGTCTGTGTGGAAGGAGCCTTGAGACACCCCGAGTCGGTTCTGTGATGTTTGGGATTCTCTGGATGTTGTAAAACTGGCAGTGCGTGTTTGAGCTACACTGTAATCTACGCTGTTTGTGTGGGGTATTAAGTATCTGACTCTTCAGTGTGGTGGAAAGAATGTCCTATTTTTCCGTGCCTTGCACTCACAACAAAGATTTGATCCATTTCATATCCACACCGGGGAGACGCGAGTCATTTACCTGTCCTCCTCTTATCCTGTCACAGTTGTTTTTATGACGTTCAGCCTCGAATGCATGGATAGGAAAATTGTATGCAATTCGAGTTTAGGTTTGTTTGATGCACTGTGATTGTTTGCAACAATTTGTCCTCAGATTTCTCAGTCAAGGTCGCACCACAGATTGGGAGACATGGCAGAAATGGTATCTGTGTAGCATTGCAGTCAGCTCTCAGCGTTTAATCATCCAACAAGTCTACAAATTTTCACACGATGTTCAGGCTTTATCAAGCAGTCTTGTCCTTGCATGATGTCTGTACATTCTGCTTTCTGTTTTTCCATTCAAAGCTGTTCCGTTCCCAAGTGATAACTCTTTATTTTGGAGTGAAATCAGTGGAAACAAACATAAAACCACATAGATAGAATCCACAAGATACGAGTTCACAGTCACGGCAGCACATCCTCCAATGACCCCGCAAGACCCTCCCTTGGTTGCTACCTGTCGGAATCCGGTGTAAGACCAGCAGCTCCCGACCCGGCTGAGGCCGCTCTGAGTGTCCCTGATTGAAACGCTCAGTCATGCACTTGTGGGGCTGATTTCCATGCCGATGAAAGCTCCCCGCTGTGGGTCAGCCGCAGACATGTAGGACCAGCCGACCTCACGCCCATCTGCTCCCATCTTCTCCAGCAGACTCCCCCTTTCTCATTTTGCTGCTTCACTGGATATAACTTTAGCAGATATTTAAGATGTTATGCATTTGTATCTATGATTTCTTGCGATTTAATAATAATTTGTTTGGTGTCCCCCCCCCCTTTTTTTTTTCTCGTTAGTGGGGAACCATCTTGGTGCGATGGTACATCAAAGGTGAGTAGTCGGTTGTCTCCGTCACATTATTTGCTGTCAGCATGTATCGATATTCAAAAATTCTAAATCCATTTTATAGCATTTTTTTATTCATACCTAACCTACAAAATGTAAATTTATGCTGGAAATGTTTGTGCTGTGTGTGTGTGTGTGTCACAGGGCTCTAACAACAGAAGACTTCAAAGTGCCTGATAAAATGGTGGGATTCAGTAAGTAGCCCTCCTTCATTATATCAAGCATTAACGTGCAATCATCGGTATTGACGTTCCACTCAGTTTTTGGGTCACTGCTTGAGGCATCTGTCCCAGTTCAAAAAGGCTTATAAAAATTCTCATCCCCCCCGTTTACTCCTAGTCATTGGAAAAGGAGGAGAGCAGATCTCAAGAATTCAGCTGGAATCGGGTTGCAAGATCCAGATTGCTTCAGGTAAGCTTAAGAATCTCACTTCACACATTTGAAAAGAGTTTCCAGAAGCAATAAGGTTAAAACATACTAGGTAAATGTGGTTCCTTGACTCCATATAAGACGTATTGTTATTATTTCCTGACCATTTAAGTTCCACTTTATATTAAACAAAGTTCTTCCATAATTCTTTGAACCAGAGTACCAGTCACATTTCTTACTCTGACCTCTGTGTGTGCCAACTTGCCTAAAATATATATACTTTATTTTTTTACCTTATCAAGTAACCTGAACAAAATTGTCCTGTGGCATTTAGGTAGTCGAATCAGAATCCTCAGTGACGTCTCCATTTTTTTCCTCCCCTGTTGCCTTTCTTGAAGTCCTTTGTGTCCTTGTTTCAGGACTTTTGGGTGGAGTTGTTTGAACGCTGGGCTCTTGGGTGGTGTATGCTGTAAAGGCACGTTCTGGTAAATGTGAGGCTGATTCGTTGTTTGTTTCTGTTTTGTTGCAGACAGCGGAGGCATGTTGGACCGGCCCTGCACGCTGACCGGGAGCCCAGAGAACATCGAGTAAGTCTGAGTTTTGACAGATTTACTGGTTTATCGTGTGCCACGTCGCTGTGTCGACGGCACAGACTCAAATCTGCTTTGGCACATCCGCTCAATCAATCACTGAATCCCCTGAACTCGTGTTTCACATCTGACACAGAAAACATTGATCCAACTTTATTGTGCATGACAGAAATGTTTCCTCGTTCTGGCCCACAGGCAGGCCAAGAGGCTGCTGAGTGAGATTGTGGAGCAGTGTAGATATGGCCCAGGCTTCCACAGCGACATGGACGGGAACAGTTCCATCCAGCAGATCCTCATCCCCGCTAACAAAGTCGGCCTGGTTATCGGCAAGGGAGGAGAGACCATCAAACAGCTGCAGGTCTGTCACACAGGACGAACTGGGGGACACATATCAGTGTGCTTGTTGTCTTTATGTCCGATGTTCTCCGGCAGCACGGGTCCAGGCTCGTTTTATCTCATCGAACCCGATCGTTATACTCTGCCCACTCTGTGTGCTAACACCTGGTTAGATTATACATTTTAATGTGACAGATTTAAAAGAAGAAGCGTTTCAGAAAGCATTCATCTCCTCACCTTCGGTCTGGATATGGGCAGCTCTTATTACAGAGTTTATGTCCTCCGGAGTGAGTAGGGCTTTGGGCCCCAGCTATCTGCGGCTCATTCTGCTCCTCTGTCATTGTGTCCCTGCAGGAGAGAACAGGAGTGCAGATGATAATGATTCAGGATGACCCCATGCCCACAGGAGCAGACAAGCCCCTGAGAATTACTGGGGATCCCCACAAAGTGCAGGTCAGTGCCAGAGGGGCTCACAGCGTGATGTCCGCTCAGTGTCAATCCAGAGGATTTCAGCTGGATGTCAGCTTTGTTTCATGTGCAGTGTTTTTTGTTGCTTTTGATGACCTCTTTCCATCCTTTATAATCCCTTATTGTAGCAAGCCCGTGAACTTGTGGTGAAGCTCATCCGGGACAAAGACCAGGGAGACTTCAGAGCTGGCAGGGCAGACTTTGGATCCAAAATGGGTGGAAGCAGTCTGGATGTAAGGGCCAGTTTTATCTACTTCTTAAAGCTAAACAGCCAAGTTGGGGACCATTGATTCAGAGGTCATGAACTCCCCCCCACCCCCCCTCTTGTTTTACCACCCCCATTCTCCAGGTGGTGGTTCCCAGATTTGCAGTCGGCATCATCATTGGCAGGAACGGAGAGATGATCAAGAAGATTCAGAATGATGCCGGTGTCAGAATCCAGTTCAAACAAGGTCCGATCAGATAAAGACGTGCTTTGTGTTTGTGTTGTACAGTTCAGTGTGAGGTTTTTGTGCCAGCCACATACAGGAGCCCTGCTCCTAAAGGCCTCAAAAGATGACAAAATGTCAATGTGCTCACTTGTTGCTTAGTTGAAGAGCAGATAAAAGTTTATTCATCGCTGTCTGCTGCTGTCCAGATGATGGAGTCAGTCCTGACCGTGTTGCTCAGGTGATGGGGCAGCCTGACCACTGCCATCACGCAGTCCACCTCATCAACGAGCTGGTTCAGACTGCCCAGGTCTGTCTCTGCTCTCATTCAGATGGAAACAAAATTATTATACCTACTGGCTGATAATCAACCTTTAAGGCTGAGATGCAGCAAAGCAGCAGAGTCAGTTGTTACAGTTTTAGTACCACAGCATCTCTTTTAGTCTTTTTTTTTTCTTTCTGTCCTGATAGGAGCGAGACGGATTTGGTGGTGTTATGGGACGTCGAGGGCGAGGTGACTGCAGCATGGGTGCATCTGGAGGACTGCAGGAAGTCACTTATGCAGTGCCAGCTGATAAGTGCGGCCTTGTGATTGGCAAAGGTGAGAACCCTGCTTCATTTGGGGGGTTTCTGAGCTTTTTTAGAGGGGGGGGGTGCTGCTGCTGCAAAGCCTCCATTGCCTTAAAATGTCTTGCTCCGTCTCGCTTGTGCTGGATACTAATACCACTTAGCATTCACCCACACAAATGGTCTTATTAAAAGAGAATGTAACCCACCAGATTGCAGTTTTTTTTGTTTGAATGAGAGAGCGCTGTTTGGTGTTCTGCCGCAACGTGAAACTGATGAGGAGAGGGGGGTGAGTGACCACCCTCCCATTCTTCCACCAGGGCTCATGTATACACCACAAGTGGCATTCATTGGCTTCACTAAGGGCTTAATGACGGGGATAATGCGTGTAATGTGACATTAATTGTTAAAGGTGCATAATAACAGCCCTCAATCATGTGGAAGGCTGCCTGGCATCTAATGAGGGTCTTTCAGTCCAATAGAGTGCAGAAAGGGAATGAATAGGAGGAATTAGCTTATTGGCTATTCATGCCCACTCTATTGGCAGCTATTTAAAAGTCATTGACCACTGCATTGGAAGAGGCTGTGAGTGTGTGTGTGCAGTATGGTGGCATGCGTGTAGCCATAGTGTGTGTGCGTGCGTGTGTGCAGCGGTGGGCGGATCGAAGGGGGCCTCTTTACCTTAGATAAAAACATGGCAATAGAAATGTCAAGTGGCTTTTGTGCATGTAGTGGGGCGAGGGAAACAAATAAACCTGGGCGTTGCGTCCCCTTCTCTCCCCATTAGCACATGAAGCGGACCAGTATGGCGGAGATGGCGGTGGGTCTGGGTGCTGTCAGCAATCCCTTAAAGGGTGCGGTGATTAATATCTTTACGATGCCATATGCAGCCGGTTGCCCCTCTGTTTTGACCCCACACACATGCACAAACTCGCACACCGAGCTTGATAAATCAAGCCACCCACCAATCTGCCCAGACTTTATTACAAGTGTGACTTCAGTGCGAGGCACCAGAAGCACTGAAGAGTTCTACTCCCGTTCCGACCTGAAACTTCTAAATCTGACCTGCACTCGCTGTATTTCTGACTTTATTACTGATGAGTTTGTTCTGATATTGGCTTGGTCCCAAAAATCCAGGAACTCATACATTTACTCATTAATATATCTAGTCAGATTATCAATGTTCCACTGATGTTTAATAAACTGTGTTTAGGTCACATCAGAACTTATTACCTTCAAAAAGAGAGTGAAACATCGTGTAAGTAGATGTACTCTACCCATAACAATCCCTGTCATTTAGATTTATTTAGATTTTAGGATACAGGCAGATGGCTTTAAAGCATCTGTGATGTTGAATTAAAGGTGCTTTGTGAAAATCTGCTCTTCATTATATCTAACATGAGAAATACAAAAAACTGTACCAAAGCCTGACTAAATGACGAGCCTCTGTCTGCTGAGCTAGTTTGGTTTGTTTTTTTTCTTTCTCTGTCCTCCTCATGCTTGTTGTGTCGACGGCTTTGATTGAATGTTTCCAACATGCGATCGGACACAGAACAAACGTGTCCAAAGTGCATAGTTACCATGGTAAAACGGGGGCTTTGAAGGCAGCTTTTATTCACGTGGCCGTCGATTCGTCCTCCAGCGTTCCTGCTTGTTAAGCACTGATGGATATTCTGGAAATATGGTTGGCGCGAAGCTGCTGTTAAACCTTCTGGTGGTGTTGTTACCCCTGGAGGCCTTACAGGGGTTTTATTCCCCGGCCCAGCGGCTAACCAGGCCCTCTGCTCTGCTCTGAATGCTGTCACCAGTTGCACTTTTTGTCTGCTCCCCTTTTCTCCAGCCCACTAAACCAGTCTCATTAATAAGGCCACTATTATCTGTCCTCGCGACACCCCAGTCCATGAAATGAATAGTCGGGGTCTTCATTGCTCTCTGCTGTCTGACCAGAAGAGATCATAATGGCTTCATTAAGGCAGAAGTTTCATTTGGTTGACAATGGGTTAATGGCCCCTGCGCAGTCTGTTGGCAGCAAGAAACGGCCTACCAAAGGAGGAGAGCTTTCTGATGAGCGTTTTCATTCAGGGGTCAGCCAGGGTCACCGGAGTGTCAGCCACATGTGAACAAATGTGTAATTGATGTTGGGACGGCCCCAGCATCCCCCGCCGCTCCACCCCCGCCCCTCACCCCGTCCTCTCATAACAGAGAACACAGAGTCAAGAATGAAAAGGCTAAAAGAGACAAACGATATCCCCGACGGAGGATACGCTTCAATTTTGTCCCTTTTCTCCTGCCAGCAATGTTTCAGCTCTCCCCGCTGATGTAATTGCTCTCCCCACACGTCGGGCAGCCCAGCGGGGGAAGGTGGGGGGGTGGCATGCAGGAGACGGGCACCTTTTGTTTCCTGATTTGTACGGGCGTTTGAAGATAAAAGCAGATGACGGGGGAGACGCATGTCAGGTGTTTTCCAGAAGGTAGCATTGTCACGCCGGGGAGAAGTGGGCTCGGCCGACTAGGCAGGCAGGGGCCGCCTGGTTTGTCCAGTTCTGAGGTGTTTCCAGTCCCCCAAAGGGTCCGGGGGCCGGTCACAGGGGCCCCCGTGAGGCCGACCAGCTGCGCGCTCCACGTCTCAGCGCGCTGCGGCGAGAGCCCGCCATACCCAGGCCCGAAGTGTCTGGGGAAAAAAGGTTACAGGAGCCTTTTAGAAGCCATTATTTTTCTGCTCTGTCCAGGTGGAGAGACCATAAAGAACATCAAGGAGCAGTCCCGCGCCCACGTGGAGCTGCAGAGAAACCCGCCGCCCAACACCGACCCCAACGTGCGCATCTTCTCCATTCGAGGCACCCCTCAGCAGTTGGAAAAGGCCCGTCAGCTGATCGACGAGAGAATTGGGGTAGGTGGTCCGGCCCTAGTCCCCACAGTGACTTCAACCCCACACCCCCACCCCCAAAGTGCTATTGTCTGGCCGGATATTCATGAGCGCACATGTCAATGCACGGAGCTGCTGGAGTTGAGCTAGGCCGCCGTGGTCCTGGTGGCCGGCAGGATGTCACCAGAGGTTAAACATGAAGAATCCATCAAATGGACTTAATGGAGTGCATCAGCGCTCGCCCATGCCCTCTGACCTTGCCTGTTGGCTCCCTTTAAACACAAGTGTGGTCTCTCACTCGGCTCCTCTTCTTTCTCCTAAGGGTCCGGGGATGGGGGGCAACAGCAGCTTCAGTATGAATCCCTACAACCAAGGACCGGCCACGCCTCCTCAGCAGTAAAGACCAACTTCTCTGCTCCTCACATACCACTTTTCTTTTTTTTCCATATATTTTCTGTGCATCTTTGGGTCGAAAATGTGCTTTATATTTATTTATTTTTTTTATTATTATGATAAAGTGTAAGTTCCTGTCTGTGGTTGAAACGTTCTGTTGATCAAATGACTTCTTTCTCGCTTGAAGTGGGCCTCAGACATTCATGACTGGAGGATGGGGCTCAGGGATGGGTTTTCAGATCTGGCAACCCCAAGGCCAGCAGGACCACAGTAAGTATTTTAACCAAGGTGCTGCTGGGACCTTCCCTTATTGGGCCGACCGTACCCTGCCGGACTGGAGAGGAAAACGGAACTAGATTTGAAAACGTTTGCATCCTCAAACCAGCCTTTGACAGCCAGAGCTCAGAACGTGGAGCTGTTGAGGAGCTTTTTTGGAGCTGTTGAGCGTTCAAAGCGCTCCGTGATGACGGGCACTTCCCCCGTGGCTAACCACAGCCTTCCTGTACCGACACATTTTTACATTCGCTGTCAATGGAACTCATTTGGAAGCAGACTTGTATATGAGGGCAGAAGGTGGAAAGCGGGAGAAGTCAGATCCACTCTGTGTAACTCTGGCTTTATCTGTGTCTGCTTTCAGGTCACAATGGATCCCAGACGGGCCAGATGGACTGGGAGCAGTATTATAAAAAGCTAGGCGAGTGTCACTCAGGAACAAAAGAATATTTAGCGCTCCGCTCCAGCTTCATTTTCCCCCCGTCTTTGCCAAACAAGTTTAGCTTCAGATTTTACTGGCAGCTTGTGCGGTTTTAAGGTAGAAGTTTTTATCCTGCCTGGCGCACCTGGTTGAGACAGGCTTTTAAAATCTGCAAGTAAGAAAGCTAAATATAAGCTTTGTGTCAAAGGAAAAGGCTGAAACGTGTGAAACTTTCTTGTTTTGCATCAGGTCAGCAGACCCAGGCCCAGAGCACCGCTCCTGAATACAACAAAGCCTGGGGTAGGTGCTCCTGGAGGCCTCTCCTAACCGAAGCCCCCACAGGCCGGTCCCCGTCTCTAACGGGCTGCGGCGCTTTGTTCCCCTGCAGGGCAGACCGCTGGGCCTGGATCTCAGCAGACCTCCAATCCTGACTACAACGCCTGGATCGACTTCTACAGACAGCCCATGGCCTTCTTCAACCAGGGCGCTCAGCAGACACAAGCCCCGGGCCTTCAGGTGAGACCCCGCCCCCACACTAAGGTGCCCCGTCTCTGTCGGGTTGGCTTTTCAGAAACGCCATTGGCGTTTTTCTGCCGAAGGAATTTCACCAGACTGGAGAGAATTTGCTTTACCGTTGAATGTTTTTCCTCCAGCACTTGTTGGCAAAGTTTGACATCGTTCTGTTTCCGTGAATGTCCACTAACACCAACCGCTCGAGTTTTCTCTCCTGCTAAACGGCAGCCTCCAGTGTGGAGGAGGCTGTTTTTAGGCTGCTTCTCCTTCAACAACACACACACACTGACGGTCTGTTTGTGTTCCGCAGGATCACTAGAGAAGACGGCCAGGTTAAAGACTTGAATCACTGAGTGGATGAAAACAGCCCTTTTTTTTTAACGGAGGGGTTCTAGATTTACAACGCCTTGAAGACTTTTTTTCTTAGTGAGAAACACTAGCTGTAGAATGACTTATACGATAAAGTAATATTTCTAAAATCAGGAACAATTATTTGTTACTAAATGCTTATGTACACTGTTATTTTGGATAGACAGTATGTGGGATCCCTTTCTGGACTTGAGAGAGCTGTTTTGTTTTTCTATATTTTCCTGTTTGACTCGGATTATAAACGCCAAAATGAACCCGAGAGCTGTAACATTTCAAAAGGCAATATGATCTATTTTTTCTAGTTCTGTGGAAATGAAACCATGACTATGTGCTTAGCAGTCTTGAATACGTCCAAATCATTTTTGTCATGTCATAAAAATGTGTGTTCAGATGTTTTTCTTTTACATAATTCATTGAAATTAAACTGTGATGTTTTGTTACAGGACATGTATTTTTGTTACAAGTTTAAAAAAAGGATTAATGTCAGCCAGTGGCAATAGTTCTGATTTAATTCCTGTTGTGCATTGTATGCTGTTTTTCATTGTCATTTTATTGTGCTCTGGTTTAAGAAAAAAAAGAAAAGGTGCAATATCTTATTTCACTTTTGAAACAAAGATGAGTTCTCTAATATGTTGACAGATTTTTAACTTGTAGTTTTAAGATGAATTTTTTTTTCCTTCTTTTTTTCAAATGGAAATGTCATGGATAATTTATTACAGTGATCTGATTATGATAGGATTTAGGGGGATGTTGCAAATAGCTTTTTTGCCTTTACTACCTTGTAAAACTATGTATATATGCTCATATATTTGACTGTTAATTTAAGATATATATGTTTCATATATATATAAATACACATAATTTTTTTTTTTTTCCTGTGATCGGTGTTGCAGGAAAATTGTCCCTCTTTTTCTGTTCTGTTTTCATACTGAAAATGTTCAAAGATTGTGAATGTGTGATTTGAAATTTGATGTTGCATCTTGTTATGAAGAAAAACAAGAAGTAGTCGTTTTTTGTGTATACTCTGTACTCTGAACGATTCAAGACTGCTAAGCTTCTGCGATTCGCACCTGTGTAATAATTAATGTAGTATTTTTATGTTTTAAGTATTATCGGAAACTTTGTCTTATTTGGTACCTTCCAGTTCGCCAGCGGCCCACTGAGCCCCTGTGGACTCAGTGGGCCGCTGGACTCAGTCCAATGCTAATAACTTTTTAATTAATTTTTTTATTTCTTTGTGTGATCTAATATGAATGATATAATTGCACCATTATGGCGAATGATTCTGGTATTAATGTCATTTCTTAATGAAAAGGGATATAATTTCAAAATGTCTAATTATGGTGTTTTTGTTTTTTCTTCGTGTGTACAGTTAACCATGTATTAAAAACATCCAGACTACCTTTATGTGTACTGTTAAGCTGATTTTTCTTTGGTTCGATAAATATTCTAAAAAAAAAAAAAAGAATTGGGTGTCTTTTGTTGTATTCTGCTACTGAAGTGTTGAATCTGCTCTACTGTGTGTACTAACAGTTGAAACATAGAGAATATATCTGCCAAATGTATGTTTTCATGTTTTATAAGCAAAATAATCTATATTTTCTATCGCAAACTGCCAGTTCTCAAAGTTGAATAAACATTCCGCTAGCCTCTCTTGTGGTTGGCTTGTACTATCCTCACTGCAGAGGCTACAACTCCCAACCCATGCTGCATATCTCACCTTCCTTCTTAACCTCAGAGGGCTTTTTACTGTCATTTAGTGGCTGCTCAGTTGTCAGAGCTGCGAGAGGAGAGCGCCAGCGCATCTTTAGACGTGTATGTTAAAATCCTGGTTTTAGATTCAGATAAATGACGATTTTAGAGGAAACTTGAGTTCTCATTGATTTAAAAAGATTATGTTTTGCCTTTTTTTGCCTTTTTTTAAGACATTTGTTTTTAGCTTTGTTTTTGGTTAATTTTGTCTTGTGTCTGAACTGAAAGACTGCTTCATGTTGGAGATTTTTACAATTCTACACTCAACCTCCCTATTTTAAACTTAACTCCCGATGATTTGATCCTCACCATATCATAACTAAGTTCTTTTTCTCCTCCAGCGTGCCTGTTAACTGCCTGCAGCACGTCCTCCCCTCAGAGAGGTCCCCTTAAACCCCCCCTCCCCTCGTCGGAGCCCCTCCAGCTTTGTCGCTGCACATCTTTGCCCCCAGCAGGGAGGCTCCTGCCACAGTGGATCCTGCCTGGCCCCGTACCGGCTCCTGCTTTGATGCCGTGCAGCTGTTTCCAAATCCAGCCCTCAATTTTGATCCTCTTCCACTTAAACGTGTCGTCCCTGTGGACACGTCAGACCCGCTGGTCCTTTGTGGCCGCCTTCATATTTGCTCCGTTTCATCTGGCGGAGTGGTTCTGGAGAGCACGGGCCTTTCTCAGAGCCACCGGCCGGCCCCTCTGCGCCTCCTTTTCTGCTGCGGCGTTTTGACACTTCATGCAGTGCGCCGGGTTTAGAGAGGACGGCTGGCTTTATATGGTAATAAAGGTGATAGAAGGAGTTCATCCCTGTGAAAAGAGGATTTGGAAATCCCATATGACATAAGTGCCAACGCGTGCAATGCACAACAAACAAAACATTTCAGGGCTCCTTCAAAAAAACAAAAAAAAAACAGACGCCATTTAAAATCCTTTAAAGCTGCTCAACAGACAGTTTTTAAGCAGAATTTTGGACAAACTATGTTTAAAAAAAAATGTTTCCTGTGAAAAACATTTGACATCTTTTGTGTTGCTCTGATTTTACTGGAAAAAGTGATGTCCTTAAATGTGTCCTAATTGTTTTTTCTTCTTGGATGGGTGGGATGGTTTTTTTTATCTGGTGTTTTGAGGTGTGTTTTTCATCCCTGGGCAATTCATTTATTGCTGTGACAAAACTAGAAAGGAAAAAAAAAGAACATGACACATCTTGTAAAAACCCTTCACAGTAATAGTGTCCACTTTTTTCAGAGGGTCAACAAAGAGGGACATCTTTACATGCTTTTAGGACAGGATAAATCTTTTTATTCCCAAATGTCTTTGTAAAATATCTGCATTTTCATTATTTGAAGATGTTTAAATTTTTGTTCTTTGAAGAATTTTCTTTTTTTTTTTATATGTACACCTTTATTTAAAAGAGACTCCACCAGCTGCTTTGCAAACTCATTTTTAGGACGAACTAATTGTAATACTGTATACTATAATTTTTTTTTTTTTTTTAATGATCAAATTGAATCTCATTTGAGTGGTAAATTATTTTTTCGTCGTCAGGAAACGTCCACGTTGTGTGTTTTGTTTTTTTCTTTTTAAAATGGTGTATATAGTTACTAAAACGCAGAATCTGAGTGTTTGCGTCCAGATTTATCCACTAAATCTCAAACTGCGTCTTATGACTCTCCTGGGTCTCCTCACGGATACGCATGAATACATTTTCCTTTTCAGATTCTCAGTTCAACATAAAATAGACTCCAGTGTCATATTTTTTTCTTATATTCTAAAGACGAAAGAAACTCAATTAAAAATAAGTTTACAGGCAAATTGTCTAATTTAGTTTTCCAGTTAAACCGGCTTATGGCCTTTTAATAATTCATTCTTGTGACAATTCTGCCATCGACAGGGGGGAGGACGAGGGGGCGACGGTATTTAAAAACTGTTTTCCTTTCAGCGTGGATGAGGGCGCACCTCCACCTCCTGCGCGTCCAGCAGGTGTCCCACCCCCCCCCCCCCCCTGTCCCTGTCCCGTCCGTCAACGGGGGGGGAGGAGGAGGAGGGAGAAAATGGGATCTTTAGGGAGAGGAAGGACTGCACGGCTCTCACCTTTGCAACAGATAAGCCGATCCCGAGTATCCAGCCCACTGTGGCGGCTACCTTAATCTGCTTTTAATGACACTGCGCACGGTCCCCGGGGACGAGCGCACTATATATGCATGAGAGTGTGTGTGAGTGTGTTTCTCCTCCTTCAGACCTGACAGTCTCGTTATTCCAAACGTGTCAATGAAAGCGACCCCCCCCACCACCACCCCTGCCTCCCAACAACACTTTTTTTCACCACTTGGAGAAAAGAAAAGAAGAAAAAACACCAAACGAACTCAACCTCCATTGTCCTTTTTTCATAACTTCCTCTTTGTTTCCAGCTATTGTTTCGTTAAAAAACTTTGAATGTCCAATCTGTTGCTGAGCTCGGGGGTTTCTCGGTTTCTCTCCGGGCTGCTGCTTTCTCCCCCTGATGAGCGTAAAACTCCACCGTTCATCCCCAAAAAAAAAAGAAAACCAAACGCCTTTCTTTCATAGGTTTCCCACCATCTCTTTGAAATCGAACCATTACCGCATTTCTTTGTGCAATAATTGTCAATCATCCACATTAAATTGATAGGCTTTAAATGGACAGAAGAATGGCTTAAATTGTCCTACAATGGAACAGCTAAGCGGGATGATTTGCTATTGCTGACATGCCCGCGGCTTTACTAGCTGCAGATAATGGCATAGGTTAATGCGCAAATGAGCAAATCAAATCCATGCGTTACCCCAATTCAATTCATTTAATTCCTCTTTAATAAAGAAGCGGCCCACCCCCCTGTCCCCCCCACCACCACCACCCCCGCCATTTACCGTCGGATTTGGGCAATGAATGCTATAAATGTAAATCAATCTAGATGAGAAAGAATCCCATTGAAAGAGCGGAGAAATTTCATCTGGGAAAAGGAGACAAACGAAGGAGGGGCCCGCTCATAAAAAGCAGCTGTTTCACAGTAATCTTTTTTCGTGCCCTGTCACTCACCTTGCCTTTTCACTATCTCTGCTGCTCAAAAAAAAAAAAAAAAAAACGCCGCCATTGTGTTTACTTGCCATATCTTCTTTCCCATTAGTTTGCCACAGTCCATATTCTTGTGGAGAGAAGAAGAAAAAAAAACAACAAAAAAACAGAGAGAGCACAACTTGCCCGTTTTTTTTTTTTTTCGGACAATCCCCCTTGTAGTTGTTGGAGTGAAAAGAGGAGTGCATGGATGTCAAATTGCCCTCAAAACACCATGAAAGATTGATTTGCAGCACTTTTCAGGGCCCTGACATTACTTGGAGGGGAGCTGAATGGGAAACCTGTGAGCCGGGGAGGGAATAAAGATGTCCTCTCTGCTGGAAAAGAAGGAAAACTGCCCATTTAGCCCTAGTCCATCAAGCCCGAAAAATAGGCAAGAGAGGAAAAAACACAGAGGACTGCGGCTATAGAGAAGAAAGGGGGGCATATATACTCATCTAAACGTCGCCACAATACCGAGGGGGCTCCGAACAGCCATGAATATTAAACCGCTTACCTCAACAAGGGCTTGAAAAAGTGCAGCACGTCAAAGCAGCTTTGCATTTTTTGCATGCGAACAATGTGGAGAAAAGGGGGGGCTTGTTTCCATTCTTGTTATTCCCGCGCTAAAAATTAATATTACGAGCACATGAATACGAAATGCCTGAGAAAAAAATGGGCGAGCAACTCCCAGACTCCCTGACCCAGTTCTGCGCGCAGAAAAACGCAACATATCACCCAAACTGAAAGCAGCCTCTCAGTTTTTTTCTCTCTCCCTTCTTATTCCGTCTGTTCGGCCTCTTTTCAACACCTTGTTGCATCCCTTTCAGCTGTACGCACTTCACGCACGCTTCACTTTTCATTCATAAGAGCCACAGCGAGCTGTCAGCGCATTTGGGAAAAGTGTATTTCTCTTTGGGATGTTGAACATGCTGGATGTTCCGTGTCCATCGTTTCTCTTTTCAGAAACAAGATCCACGAATATCCACATTTTTTAAAGTTTTTTTGTTGTTGCAGTTTGGACTAAAGACGTTGTTACTTAAGTTTGGTGCCCCCTCTCATGCGCGTTGTGGTGTGTGTGTATGTGTGTTTGTGTGTGTGTGTGTGTGTGTGTGTGTGTGTGTGTGTGTGTGTGTGT
>JABUIW010000124.1:7634914-7649344 GCA_013363375.1 Menidia beryllina | reverse complement strand
GTGTGTGTGTGTGTGTGTGTGTGTGTGTGTGTGTGTGTGTGTGTGTGCAGCAGAGCAGCAGGCTGGTCCACACGGCGAGGGGTGTGTCATTAATAAGTAATTAGACAGGGGTCACACCGCCGCTCATATAAAGAGACCCCCTCGCAGCCAGGCCGGGCAGCTTTGCGCGCACAGTTTGGAGCAGGAGGACGGACCTCAGAGCGCCTCAGCGTGTCCACTCCGCTTGCACCCATCTCTCCCCTCCAGTGTCTCGCGGCTCTCTCTCTCTCTTTATCTCTCTATCTATCTATCTATCTATCTCCATCTCGTGCGGCATGGGCTCCGTGCTTCCAGCAGACGCTCTGGCTCTCAAGCCTGGATTTAAGTGTCCCAGTCGCTCGCTGTCGGACGTGATCACGTCGGACATCCTGCACAGCTTCCTGTACGGCAGGTGGAGGAACGTGCTGGGGGAGCACCTGGCGGAGGAGCGGCAGGGCGGCAGCAGCAGCAGCCCCCGGACCGCCTTCACGGCCGAGGTCCTGGCTCAGTCCTTCGCCGGAGGTAGGTTCTGGGTGCGCGTTTCATCCTCAGCTCCATCCTAGTCTGACGCTCGGAAGTCCTCACTGCAGATTTGTTGTGCTTTTCTTAGAGATTTGATTGTTTTTTTTAAGATCACATGTGCGTAAATGGCACCGTATTTCAGCCTTATTTGCCAACATTTAAGAAAAAAAAGTTTCTGAAACCAAACGTTTCAACAAATCCTCAACTTTCCACCTCCAAGCTCTCGTTTCTTGCTGTCATGTGGAAGCATCTTTCCCCACACATGCATTTTGGACAACATCTTATAACTTAACATAACTTTCCCCCAACTTTCAAAGTTTTCCCGGAGAATCGGTGGCGCTTTTCCCTCTCTTTCTGCTGCTTTTATTTCGATCCATTTAGCGCATTAACCCCTTCAGGGCCCTGAGACCCCGCGTTTAGAAGCTTGTTAGGCGTGTAACTGCCGCTGATTGAAAGACGCAGAGCATTAAATTCATTTGGTTAACTTTGTGCTTGACCTGGGAAAGTTTCCACTTAAACCTCGCGCAGAGAAAGGTTTCCTTTCTTTGAGATGTCCCGAGTTTTTTATCCCGCATTCATCAATCTCCGGACAGTCTCTTTTCCTCTCTTGGCAGCTATGGGGCTCCGGAGCTTTTCTCTTTCTCTCCCCTTAAAAGATTTGCTGTTCCTCGCATAATGCACCGTGAAGGCTAAATCTAATGCTATTCATTGCATGTCAACCATCTAATCGCCTTTCCATTTTTTTGTTGAAGAAATTCCTGAGTCTTTTAAACAAGTCTTGGTTTCATTCAGCGCAAATTTATTGCTACAAAGTTCTTAAAAGGATAATGAATTTGGAATTAGCCGTTCCTTTTCCAGTAAACTTTAATGAATATCACATCTGAAGCATGACAAATTGCTGGACCCCGAGCAATAGAGGACCATTTAACCCCTATTCGGTGGTGTTTTTCGCTGCCTGAATCTAAAAAAAAAAAAAAAAAAAAACTTTGATTTTGACATTAAAGAAGCACCTTTCTTTCTTTTGCCTCTTTTCTGTTGCGAATAAAAATGCTTCCCGAGGGGGGGGGGGTTGCACAACAAAAACTTTCAATCCAACCAGAAAATCGAATTAAACGGAGGATAAGATAAATAACATCCAGTTCATTTGCTGCTTTCAAGACTTCTCAAGGAATCCTGTTTCTTGAGACTCTGACCTTCAAAATAGGCTGCATATTAAACACAGACGTCTCTTTTGAACCGCAGCACTTTGGTGAATGGAGGCTTTATTTTTCTGTGTGGATGCTTTGAGTCTTCGCTGACGGTCCGTCCGTGCGTCTTTGCAGAGGTGCAGAAGCTGTCCAGCCTGGTGCTGCCCAGCGAGGTGATCATCGCCCAGAGCTCCATCCCCGGAGAAGGCCTGGGCATCTTCTCCAAGACCTGGATCAAAGCCGGGACAGAGATGGGGCCCTTCACGGGGAGGCTCCTGTCCCCCGAGCACGTAGACTTATTCAAGAACAACAACCTGATGTGGGAGGTGAGCACAGAGTCCAATGGTAGTCAGGCTTTGATTCTTTTTTTTTCGTTTTGGTTTTTTTTTTTCTCACGCGTGGGTTTGTGTTCTTGCGCCAAATCAGGTGTTCAATGAAGACGGCACGGTGCGCTACTTCATTGATGCCAGCCAGGAGGACCAGCGCAGCTGGATGACCTACATCAAATGCGCCCGGAATGAGCAGGAACAGAACCTGGAGGTGGTGCAGATCGGCAGTAGCATTTTCTACAAGGCCGTGGAGGTGAGGACCGAAACAGGCCTCTGGGCCTATCAGGCTTTTAAAGATTTAAATATCCTATAATCGATGTTTTATGCTATATTCAGGAAAATAATTCACCAAGGCTTGATTACTTAAGTTAGATGCCTTTAGGTTAAGGTATTCTCATGTAAAGATCTTAAATACAGACAGAAACACAAGTTCCCTGCACCTAGAGGAATATTTTCTGCTTCTGCCAGAGTGTTAAATGGAAGATCAAAAGTCCTGAAAAAATATATAATCAGAAAAATTATTTTAAATCACACCCTAAATAACCAACTTTCCTGCTTCCTTCCCTCCTCAGACCATTCCACCAGACCAGGAACTTTTAGTTTGGTATGGAAATACACACAACACGTTCTTGGGAATCCCTGGAGTTCCTGGAACTGAGGAGGAACACCAGAAGAAAGTTAGAACTGGTAAGTTTAAATCTAATAAAATTGAAAATCCATTTTAAAAAAGAGTCCTAACTTCGTTTTTTCTGACCAAGAAATCTTGACATGAACCGAGGCAATGTTGAAAACGCTTTCTCTTTTGTCTACTCCCCCAGATGAACCTCACTCCAGTGATGGGCCTTCCTCTTGTTCCCCCCCCTCCTCCTCCTCCTCCGTCTCCTCCTCAGCCTCCGCCGGCCGGATGCGCTGCGTCATCTGCCACCGCGGCTTCAACTCTCGCAGCAACCTGCGCTCGCACATGCGCATCCACACGCTGGACAAGCCCTTCGTGTGCCGCTTCTGCAACCGCCGCTTCAGCCAGTCGTCCACGCTGCGCAACCACGTGCGCCTGCACACGGGCGAGAGGCCCTACAAGTGCCACGTCTGCCAGAGCGCCTACTCCCAGCTGGCGGGCCTCCGGGCGCACCAGAAGAGCGCGCGGCACAAGCCGGTGGCGCTCAGCGCGGACGCCCCCCCGCAGGCGTCCCCCCCTCCCCCGCAGCTGGCAGCCATGCAGCACCAACTGCCCCTGGTGCACCACATCCCCACCATGGTGCTATGATGGCAGGCATGGGCACGCGGAGAGGGACCGTGGCGCGGAACGTTGCACTTTAGTTGTAGAGCCCTAGTGGATAAGGCGAGGGTACTCTCCCCCCCACCACCACCACCACCCCAACCAGGACACAGCCCTCACAGGGGGGACAGAGACAGAGGAGATGATTGTGAAGCATCTATTCATATTTTTAGCCTTATTCGTATTGCTTCGTCCTTTGATACTTTGGTTAAAATGACAGCACAGAGCAAATGTAAAAGTATTTTTTTGTCGTTTTTTTTGTTGTTGTTGTCACAACTCTCACCAGCTCAGGTGGACAGCGTCCTCTGTCAAAGCTTTGTACAGCCATTAGATGTAAGAGATCAGCTGCATTGTTCCACTCCGTTTAGCGAAATTGTCACTTTAAAAATGTACAAACTGGGCTCTTTGGAGAATTGTGTAACAGTAAAAGTGTATTTGTACATGTGAATGTAAATACATTTGTGCTTTCTTCTATTCTAAATAAATAAGATGATATGCTGGATTTCAGCTGTCCTGTGGTCTACATCATCAGTGTTTACGCACAGGATGAGGTGGAAGGTATCAGGTGACCCAGATTTAGGCACCCAATTCAGACCCAGACAAAAGATTATTGAAGGCTTCCTATACACCACACCCTGGTGGTATTCAATAACACAGGATAATTGGCAGACAAATGTTTCCAACCTTTAAGTCTGAAGCTGGTGTCCTCCTTTCCTGCATGTCAGACACATTTTCCTCTGACATTCTTGAAGAACACATGTGTAATCACCTCAAAAGAATGACTGCAGCTTTGCTTTTTTCTGGGCTTGCTTTGCTACACGATGTATAGCATCAAAAATATTCCAACAGACATATTTAGGTCAAACACAACGGAAATATTTGTTTCACTTGTAAATTAGTAACAGCTGGAGAACGTTTGAACACAGAGATAAAGAGTTCTTGTGAAAAAGGTCAAATAACTCAGCAGAAAGCAGATTTTCAAAAAGAAACACAGACAGAAAAATGATTTGAAGTGAACATAAAACATATGAAGATTTTAGTTTCACTGTCTTTCCAAAGGGCACAAAAATAGAAGAGCTGAAGTTCACAGTTAAATCCCATTAAAATTGGGGGAAAAAAGCAAAAACGTGTAAACTGAAAGCAAACAGAATTCCAAGCAAAAATAAATATTTTAAATGAAAACAAAAATTGAACACTAAAATAAAATTCCAAAACTGGAGAAAACAAAAATAAACGTTAAGCCTTAAATACCTCATAAACTGAAAGAAGAAATTCGAATAGAAAAAAATGTTTTCCAATAATTTCACACTTAGAAGATATATAAAAAACTTCACATGCAGACAAAAAAATATGAAAACATTTCATACAAATTTCAAATGGAAATTAATAGTTTAGAACTGAAAAACAAAACGAAGAGGAAAGGTTTGAAACTGTAAGAATAATCAAAAACTTAAATGAATGCTGAAAATATGTTTTAAAAAAATCTGTACAACACATTTTCTTAATCGATTGTAACTGTAACTGAAAAAAAACAACCAGAAACAGAATGAAAAATCAAAACGAAGAAAAAAAGTTTAAATCCGAAAAGAATTTTGAAACTGAGAGGTAATCAGAAACTGAGAAAAAACGCGGAAATGACGTTATTACACCGTCCCTTAAATTATGCACATGCGAAAGAGACCGGAAGTGACATAATCACATTTTCACGAAGAAATTAGCAAATTGGTTGCTGTCATACCAAAAACATTCTTAAGGGTTTTGACCATTATATATCATTGAAGGAATATGAATATTGCTTTAACAGATAAGAGTTTTCTACTTGGACTGAGGAAATGTGACCTTCTAAATGCAGAATATTCATATGTTGTTAACTTTTTCAGTATTTATGTTACATATCACATTCACACCTCCAAATATTTACACCAAACGCCAAACTTCCAGTTGTTAAATATTCTTTGAATATATAATATATAATCTTTAAAATTAAGTTCAAATCCTAAAGCCATTCAAATTATAATGGTCCTTGAAAAACGTCAACCTTTGAGCACCGATCAGATCTTTAAATTGTAACCTACCTGCTCTATGTTCTATAATAAGTCTAGTTATAACAGAACTAGGTTTTGTGTGAAGTACTTGTGTGTTTCCATGTTCTATATTGTTCTATGCATGTATGCTTTGTGTTTGTAATTAAAAAAAAAGATGTTTTCAACACAATTGGATAAGCTTGCATAAAAAAACTAACAAATTTGATTTATACTTGTTTTTTTTCTTTTTTTATAGTAGATGTGCATCTCATATTAAATTTTAACAGGAAGAGACAACTTGTAGGAACTGAAAATGACCATCTGCTGCCACTGTGTGGCTGGTTTTGTTTCGTGTTTTGAGCGTGTTGAGAGCCAGATTCAAGTGCCAAAATACGTTTAGCTTTACAGGTCTGTGATTGAGATGAAAATTAAAGTACATTAAAAAATTAGCAAGAATGTTTGGAAAATAGGGGTCAAGGAACCAATAGCTGCTCTACTGCCCCGAGGCCTTCCCACATACTCTGTGCCTGCCAAGTCATTGTTGTCATTTTAGGATTTTAGATTCCACAAAAGTAAGATGACAAAGTTTTATTAGCTCCTACATAATGGTCACTCAGGAAAAGAGAGTAATGACGTGACTGAAACACATTTTCGTTCAGAGGCTTTTTAGTTAAGAAGGTTAACGTGTTTTATTTTAACCTATTCAGTGAATGATACAACAGAATGAATACTGTACCTGTCAGCTGTCAGACAATATCCAGCTTCCTAACAAGGAGCTTTCAGACAAGTCATCATTAAAACAAGTACAACAAACACAGTGTTGTCATGGAGCAGAGCTTATCATGCTACGGGTGTGTGAACTTGTTTGGAGCCTCTACGATAGATCTTTGGATTTGGATTTTCCATAACTGCAGACCGTCCACACCCTTTGCGCTGCACAGTGAGAAAAAGCTCCAGTAAGACATCTGTAGCTTCTCAAAAATCAACCAAAGACAAGTTAACCAAGCTCACCTCTACATGGGTTTCCTGAACATGTCCCATTCTCCACGGAGGGACGACAGCAGGAAAATATCTTGATAGCTGCATGACGCAGAGCTGAAAGAGAGCATTATCAACACTTTGTCATATCAGATATGCTGCTGCCTCCAAGCCTGTTCTGCTGAGATAATGTATCAGCCAACCTGATCCCATCAACCTCAGGTTTAACAGTCTGCTTCACATGTAATGCATTTCTTTGTCAAGGTTTTGCCGACAAGAGTAACGCACACTAGTTGACAACTCACCGGAAAATATCTGTCAAAGCATAGTTTCTGATTTTAAAATTTCCTTTATGGTTCACTCTTCAAACGTGAGTCTGCTCACTTGTTGTTCGTGCTCCTAGAAAAACAAGAAGACAGTGACACAGCAGTTTCTCTGTCTCCCCTGGTCCTCCGACAGATGCCCACAATGGGATCATTTAACCTGGAGATACCACACACAGACACACACATACACGAACACACACAGAAGGATATGGTTACTAACAGACATGCTTACCAGGAATTAGAGTAGCATGTGGCCTGTTTATTAGTTAAATTCACTTGTATAGTCTTGTTTAATGTTTTGTTTTCATTTGTACCTATTTTGAGCTGTACGTATACTGTACATGTGTCTATACACATGTGTATACTCTATGGATATACATACACATACATACAGCTCTGGTCGTCTACCAGAGACCTGGGAGGACCGGGTCTCAGGAGACCCGGTCTCTGGTCCTCTGATACTTTTAGGCTCTAATCTTCATCATAGCTATAAAAAAAATATTAACGTTATTCATATTGTTATGAGCCTGAACATGTGAACATAAAAAATAATACATAATTCCATAAACGCCTTATTAAACACATTTATACTGAAATGAATATTTCCACTGTGATTTTCAACTATGTTAATTTAGATGTGTCTTATTTTGCTCACTTACATTTAGTATGGCCAATTCACTAGAAGAGATCTTCGAAGTCGTTAACCAACATGATCGATGCTTCATCGATTGAGTCGGCCTGGCTCAGCGATGACTCTGCCATCTGCAGCCGGGTCTCGACAGTTAACCACTGTAGTAGGATTGTTGTCATTTTTCTGTGGCTAGCCTTTAGCGCTGGCCAGCCGTTCGGTTTTTCTCCCCAACATACTTTGATCCAGCAGGTGGGTGTCAGTTTATGTGAACAGTTTTTCACGACACCACGCTAAATAACTCGTAATACAGGCGCCTTGTTTTATAAGAGTAAGCGGCCTGCTTAAATTTAAATGTCGGGAGCCAAAAGTTGAAAGCAAACGTCGGCTAACAGCTAGCTGTCTCGTTAACAAGTTAGCTAGTTTAACGCTAGCATGACAGAAAAATCTTTATAGCTCAGCTTTGACATAAACTCGTACTTCTGGCTATCGGGAACCGTAACTCGTGCACATAGCGGGGCGAGTAATGTGTCATTTGCCTGTAAGGAGGCCAGCCTGGTGTTCTTTGTGTGTAAACAGTAACTTTTTACATACGTTCAGAATAAAAAAATGTCCATGTTAGGTCAAATTTGTGTTTGCAGGTAACAAGGCGATTCAGGAAAATTTGACAGGCTAAACTAAGAGGTGGGGGTAGGTTTTTCAAAAGTATTTCATATGAATTAGTTGAATGTTACGCTGCTTTATCCTGTGTTTCAGGAAAGTGGAGGCTAGCTTGGCTCTGTTACGGCAGACTCCAGTTAGCAGAGATGTGAGCCAGAAAATCTGGCTGTATCATAATTATACATTCATCCCGCTGATTCATAAAAAAGTGCCACTTGAATTCTTGTAAAAATAGTTCCAGAGCGATACGTTTGAATTATTTAAGCCCATACCGCAAACACGGTAGCGTTTCTGAGTGTCACGGGTTTCACATTTATATTTTGTATGGGGTTTATTCTGAATTTACAGCTATTATAGTTAGTATAGTTATAAACAGACGATCATCTCACAAACACACCCCCACACAGACACACAACACAGACACATACTGAGGGTGTGTGTACTGCAACAGGTGGCGAGATGCTGTTCCTTTAATGCGTTTCTCTTTTTCTTTCTTTTTCTCCAGTCCTTAGAGTAGCTGACCTTAAAGGAGGAAATCACCTATGAAACAGTCCTTATATTTAGATCACTAAAAGTACACATTCGGGCCGTATGATTAAAGCTTTGTTGCTCATCTTAGATTTTACAAAAGTATTTGAACCAAATGAAAACCAATAACCCCTCTAGGTGATAATAACCTCTATTTACTTCTTTTTGGGCATCTGAGATGATTGTGGTTGCAAATAATTTCTGTTGTTGTTGTTCTCCCAACAGAGATGGTCAACAGTTGAGCTGATTAAATGTGAGTGTACACCCAAATGTGTTCGAAAAAAATGAAATATGTGAAGATCTGTGGTGTTTTTATGTGATCAGTCTGTAATACTGCAGCAGTGGGTTTTTACCACCAGCTGATTCTGGAATGATTCCAGTTCTTAGTAATTTTGATTAAGTTCTGTAAGAAACTGTTACAGAACGGAAATAAATCGACCTAACGTGCAAAAAGAAGTAGTTTCTGCTTGTTTGAACTTCATAGATAAAAGACAAGTGTTTTGACCTGTTCAGAACATAAAAGTGGAGGCACACAGGAGTCTCACACCCAGGTTTTTCATGTTTTCCTCAGGATGTTAGGATGGAGTGTGGTCCAGTTCTGCCGGACAGCTTGGTGTTGGAGATTTTCCTGCGTCTGCCCCACGATGCGGTGCTGAGAGCGGGGCTGGTGTGCAGACAGTGGCTGGCTGTCTCCAGAGATGAGTTCCTGTGGAGGGAGCTGTTCTACAGCTACTACCACATCCCACGCTCTGTGCCCCGGCACCCATGTAAATATTTTCAAATCATGTTTTGCAGAAAAATTCACCACTAGCCTCCGCAGATGTGTTTAATGAAGCTGGGCTTTGAGTCATGAACTGTGTCCGCCTTTGCACAGCGTCCGTGTCGTGGTACAGGGAGTTCAAGCGCCTGTTTGACTGCATCCCCTGTGTGGAGGTGCAGACGCTGAGGGAGCACAGTGACCAGGTTCTCCACCTGGCTTTCTCTCACAGGGGTCACCGCTTCTCCTCCTGTTCCAAAGACTGCACAGTTAAAGTAAGGAGTGGGCGTTTACGTGTTTTACTTTCATCGTTTGTCTTGATTTGTTTCTGCCACCCAGACACTTCATTGTGTGGCAACTAAATCACTTTATTTTTCTATTTATTTTGTTCTCACAGCCACATAATAATTAAACCAACCGGAACAGGTTTAAATCACCCCTCCAGTTTAGCTGAATCTAATTTCAGTGGAGTTCTGTTCACTGTGTGTGCATTTCTAAGAAATTTACACATCCTGAGGCAAGGACTTTCCTCTGGATCACATTTCCATCAGCAGAACAGCCTTTCTGATGGATTTTATTAGAATCTCGAATCTCTTGGCTCTTGTAACTGTGCTTTCAAATTAGTTTTAAAGTGTTTTTCCCCCCTCTTTTTCACACAGCCATCCTCTCATTTCTTTGTAAACCTTTCTTTTCTCTTCTGTGCAGCTGTGGGACACCGAGCGCCCCGATGGAAACATCGCCTTGGTGCACAGCTCCAGCATGCGTCAGTTTAACTGGGGCTACACTCAGTTTTCCCAGTTCAACGCTGACGACAGCCTGCTGCTGGTCTCCGGTGTTTACCTGGGCCCGCACCACTCATCGTCTGGGGAAATTGCCGTCATTAGTCTTGGTGGGTGTGCGAAAAAAATGAGTCATTTCCTGTTTTTGTGTCTTTAGGATTATTTTAAGATTCCTCCTTCATTGGATTTTTCTTTTCTTCCTACACAAACCGCTGTCTGTGAAGAGGCCTGAATGAGATAAATAGAAATGACTCACTTTAAGAGATGATATATGCAGTCACTTTGATATTTTTTTCATATTGATCTAACAGTTATTTAAAATTTCCAAAATGTATACACATGAAACTTTGTTTTCACACAATGCAGAAAACTACACGCTGCTGTCTCGGGTGAGGAACAAGCCATACGACGTGTTTGGCTGCTGGCTGAATGAGACCCACCTGATCTCTGGTAACCTTCACTGGATCGGCAACATGACGTCCTGTTCGGTGCTGTGGCTCAACAAAGCCTTCCAGGTGAGCCGGCATGCTGCTGGAAGACACTCTGAATGCTCCCTTTGCACTTGTTATCATGGACGTAGTTATTTTGGAACACCTAAAGCCACTCAGACATGTCAGATATATGAAAGAATAGAGTTTGATCGGACTACTGCCTTATTCAAATGCACAATTTGATTGTTTGTAGAGCCAAAGGCTTCCACAACTCCGCCATCCTCATCGTTTCCCCTTTTCACATCAGGATATCGAATCGGAGAACGTCAACGTGGTCAAGCGCCTCTTCAAAATCCAAAACGTCAACGCCAGCACCATTCGCACAGTGATGGTGGCCCACTGCCGTCGCCACGACACCCCCGACCTCCTGCTGGACTACGAGGCTCAGTCTCAGGCCAGGAGGCAGAGAGGCGAGCAGCACCACCAGCCGCTCCTCTTTGACCTGGGAACCTCGGGGAGCGAGGAGGAGAAGGAGGAAGAGGAGGAGGAGGCTCAGAGGGAAGGACAGGGTCGCAGCTTCTCCTCCGCCCGCCAACCCACCATTTCAAGCCTGGACCACGTTATCCATGTAAGGCGCTTCTTAAGATTCTTGATATGTCCCCCCCCCCATTGTGCCTCACGTCTTCTATCTGTTTGCCTCACACGTAGAGTCTTAAAAATGTTGGGACCAGGGAGATGAAGATTGAGACCCATGTGGCTCAGGTGATGGGCAGGGCCCACACCAAGGCCCCCGACCCCGCCCTCATTGAGCCCTCGGAGTCTGGGGATGGAGAGGATAAGACCTACTTGCTTTTCACCACCGGCAGCCTTACGTACTCACCACACCAGATAGGTAGGATTTTGTGGAGAGCGGCTAACGCTGGAGCACGCGAGTCACAGGGCTGCTCCTCTCTCTCTTTAGGCATTAAACGAATCAAGCCCGACCAGATGACCACCTCCGGTCCTGTACTTGGAGAAGAGCGGAGCTCAGATGAGTTCTTTGATTCGCTGGACCATGTCATAGACATCCACGGGCACATCATCGGCATGGGCCTCTCTCCAGATCACAGGTGAATGCGTCAAGACATTGGCTGCAAATACTGCTGACTCAGCCGTTCTCTCCAAGGTGGTCGGATCCTGAACGAGAGCAAATCGCTTCGTCTACATTACATGTATTTTATTTTAGCCTTCCGAAAACGCGTGGAATCGCTTTTTGTCGTTTTCCACAAACCTTAAACGACCCAAACATCTGTGCAGACTGTTTGTGAGGTCAGGCTCCAACGGGACTCTCCTCCTCCTCCTCCTCTGCTCAGATACCTGTATGTGAACAGCCGGGCTTGGCCAGCGGGATGCGTGATCTCAGACCCCATGTCTCCGCCTCCCATCGCCGAGGAGATAGACCTGCATGTCATCGACCTGAAGAGTCTGCGGGAGGAGAGAAGAAGCCTGCGGGCCCACCGGGCCTTCACGCCCAACGACGAGTGCTTCTTCATTTTCCTCGACGTCAGCAGAGACTTTGTAGCCAGGTGAGTGGGCTGGAATGAGTGTCACTCATGCAACTTTTTAAACCCTGATTTGCCACGAACTTACAAGTTTATTCACCACCATTTAGGTAGCATTTCTATTTCAGTATAGACAAATCTGGAGTCTAGTACACAACAGCATAGCGCCCATACAGTATTCAGTGCTCACAAATGAGTCCTCTGCTTGCAGTGGAGCCGAGGACAAGCACGGCTACATCTGGGACCGCCACTACAACATCTGCCTGGCCCGCCTGGCCCACGACGACGTGGTGAACTCGGTGGCGTTCAGCCCCGCCGACCAGGAGCTGCTGCTGTCGGCCAGCGACGACTCCACCATCAAGGTGTGGCGCTCCCCCCGTATGGTCCGCCTGGCGCAGGCCGCCCCCCGGCCCCTGAGGAGCCGCGGCCTCCTGCCGTCCTGGCTGAGCCGAAACAAGAACCCCCCACCCCCCGGAAGCGTGAACGGAAGACCCTGAGCGGGGTTGGCCTTTCATCCGGGGAGGGGACGGAGGGAAGGAGAGGTGGGTGTTTTCCCCTGTGGTGTGACTGGTGAAGCACTCACTGCAGCGTGGCGGTTACAGTTAGTGGTTTTCACTCGACCTCGTGGCGCGGTGACCTGGAGTAGTGGTCAGGGGTCTTCAGCCAGCGAGAGACGAGAGTCTCAGGGTTCATACACAAGGGGGCGACGGGGCGCCGTCAGAGGAAGGACGAGTTATCAGAGGTGCTTAGATCACAGATGACACCTAAATGCACAGGACGGATGACCTGAAGTGTCCCGATAAGATGGTCGTTGCCCCCCCACTTTTTTTTTTTTTTTAAGAAAAGAAAAAACCATACCGTTACCTCCTCATCAGACCAGACTCTGGACCCCCGGACCTGAGATGTAAATGTGTGCAAGAGTACTGCAGAGACACCTCTGATCATGGTTGTAATGTCCTCCTTTTCATGGGCAAAGTGCAGTAACTGAGATTTGTTTTGGGGTTTTTTTTCCTTTATCGACAAAAATATCTAATTGGTGTCTTGATTCTAAAATCTCTGTGAACCCTGTTTTGAGAGCAATATAAAACAGTTGGAAAAAAAAGGGAGAAAAAAAAACTTTTGAGCTGTATTTAATGTGGTTTCCTTTGGTTTTATCGATGTCACATCCCACAGGAATGATCTGTGGTTGGTGTATTTTGTCCATTGACAGGTTCATCTAAAAGTTTCTCCTTTAGCTGACCGTTCCAGTACCTATGTAATGTGGAAATGTTTAAAGCCCCCCCGTTTAGCCGCGCAAAGCTGCAGCTCTTCATCTGGTCAGATGGTTTCCTGACACATTTTAAAAGGGGGGTGAGAAAAAAAAAAAGAATGCCCATTTGACTTTTGTGGATTGAAAACATATTTAAATGTTCTTGTACTTGCACTTGAAAGATGGTTTGTGTAGTTTCTAAACAGAACACCCCCACTCCCCCAAAACTCTGAAATCCTAATGTAGAGAGTTTGCTGCCTGATTATTTGGTAACCTTTTGCCAGCCCCAGGGTTTTTTCAGAGGTTTTTACCTATGTTACCCTTATTATTTATACACCTTAAGCAGATGCTTGATATGTATTGTTAGAGTTGTATTACCTTTACACTAATGTTAAATTACTAATCTTTTTTTTCTTAAATCCTTGATTGGCTGTAATAACAATTATCTTCAGGGTTTTGTCTGTTTTTGTTTCCACCCCATTGAAAGAAGACATCACCCACCATTGTCATAATTTGGACTGAGCAAAAAGAATGAAATATATATTTGACAGACATTTCAAGCAGCAGAAACTCATCCATTTCAGTCATCCGAAAATGACTGTGATACATTAAAGAGGTGGACGACCGTTAAAACCCAAATCTACATTTGTCTTGAAACTTTGTGTGTACCTTTTTATTTGCGTTTACTTTAAGTTCCGTTTTCTGTGAACTCCCAGTTTCACCAGAAGAAAAAAGAAAGAAGTACAAAACTGCCCCATTAGTTTTAGTTTTACCGCTGAGGGAGTTTCTGATGCTCATTCTGAAACGGTGCCGTTCTGTGTGTGTGTGTGTGTGTGTGAGATCCAATCATTTGCTTTGAGTCATTATAATCTTTTAATTTGTACGTTTGATGTCAGCTTCATCAGTTCTGTCAAAGTGACCAGTACTTTCGTTTCTTTGAAACGTGTGTAACAAGTCATGAACTCTACTCCGGGTTCCCTTTGACTTCATAGTTTCCCTTTCCATCTCTCTGATTGTGATTCTTCTTCTCTGCTGTTATTGTCATAACTCCCCTTAAATAAAAAGCATGTCCTGTCCGGTCAGTGTCCTTTTTCTACTTTTGGGAAGCTTTGGATTAAAAGTTCTTATGGACTTTCAGAGGTTTTTCATTCTTTCATTTGGGTGGTTTCCCAGGAGAATTTAGTGGGTGTGACTTTT
>JABUIW010000124.1:7605444-7634814 GCA_013363375.1 Menidia beryllina | reverse complement strand
ATATATATATATATATATATATATATATATATATATATATATATATAAATATATATACTTTTTGATCATTAATTCAGCATCATCTAACCTAAATTCTACTTTTTGACAGGTAAAATGTATTTTTTTCTCACTTGAATTTTAAATTAAATCAGATTTCAAACAGAATGAAGAACAGTTTTCTTTTTATCATCTTTTCTCATGTGAATCACGACAGGGAGACCACAAGATTAAAAGCTGCCACTGAGTCACAGGACTGGCTTCATGGCTTTATGACACAGTATCTCCACCCTATTGATGAGGGAACGCACTCATCATGCTTTACCAATGATGAGTAAATTGTGTTGCAACTTAAATTCCCTGTTTAGTGAATCATGTTGGGAGTTTGTTGAGAAAAGTGTGGCTTAATGACGATGCACATTTATGATTTGGTTGAGAAACAAAAGGCTTGGCCAGCTCTCTTATGATTAAACAAGCAGTTTAAACAAAAATAACCTCAGCCTAAAAATAGATGGGAGTCCCCCTGTAAAGGTTTCAGTGGAAGAGCACGTATTACCCGGGTTTGTGGCAAACAAAATATCCAGGATACAGAGTCGGAAAACAGAAGTTGTGTTTGCTTTATTTATTAGCCTGTTTCCTCTCAGAGGACATGCTTACGTTTAGAGACGACTCCAGGTGATGTGGATCATTTAAAGCCGGGCAGAAAGCACTCCAAAATGACTCCACGGTCAGCTTTCAGTTGCCAAACTGTTTTTCGTTGTTCTTCTAACAGTGACCACAGAGATACTCTATTCTACTGTAAATGTTGATGTTGACTGCGGTCAATAAAGATTAACCGCAGTCTGTTCACACTTTTATTAACTGAGTGAAATTAGTGAAAATGATCTTCAAAACAAGAAAATAGTGAATTTGACTGTTAAATTAATCTTGTAAAAAAATAGACTACATACATGATACCTATTTAAATACATATTCAAACGTTATACAGCAGTCAGCACAGGCAGAATGGGACCACCCTGGCTTTGAAGTGGTTTACTGGGTATGGACTTAAATGGAGAAATAAGTTCTCTGTATCAAGAAATACAGGTTTTGCATGCTTAGATTTCACTGAAGGCATTTTCGGATTAAACATTCAACAAATGGAGTTATTTCGTAGCCCTATACAGTAAGTATTTTACATTAAAAGAAAATGTTATTTAACATAATTCAAACTGTTAAAAATAACACAAATAAAAGGGAACTCATTCTGTAAACTACTGCTGACGGTGATTAAATTGATTGCAGCATTTTACTGTATTCACACAAGGCGTAAGTTTCAGATTATGTTGAGTAATAATGTTGCATGAAATAGTTACAAACACAGTGCTATATATCCCCAGTCTTCTTTCATAAGAGTAACTGGAAAATAAATTAAAGGTACAACACTCAAGTTATTATATTAGGAAAAAGTAACATTTCTTCAGAAAACTTCCAAAGTCCAACAAATAAACTTTCAAAGTTAAACTAGTTATTTGAGTAGATAAGGATTAAATTCCATTACGCAGACTCATAGGAGAGTTTTGTGATGGTTTGGAGATGAAAAAATAAAACTGGTTGGACTTTGGCCGGCCTGCTGACAAATTTTCACCCAGATTTTCGCTTTTGTTGCAGACACTAAACATCCATTTTGAACAGCTTGTATGTAGAACTGATCAAAGGCTGCGGTTTACAGGGTATTTCAGCAGGTCAGTGGTAGTCTCCTGCCAAAGTAAATGACGTTCTCCAAGGAAGTACTTATATGAATGTATATAAAAATATCATAGATTCAATATTTTAGCTTTCACTAAGCAACCTCAACCATTCCATTTCACTGGACTTGGTTGAATGTTATGTAATCATGCCACTAAAACCTCTTTTACTGGAGCAAAGCCTTTCAAATGTTCTAATGAAGCCGTATTGCGTGTTGATGCTACACGGTGCATGAAAAAAACGCCTTTCCATAATATCTAGTTGTGTTTACTTGAAGGGTTCGTTTCTGCGATACCCAACATGTCCGTGTACACTGCGGTAAGGAAAAAGGACTTGTTGGGCATGGGGCAGCTCTGTATGTCAAAAACTAAGTGACCTACATCACTCAGTTACTCAGTTTCCAGCTCTTCCAAACTGCTCTGAATGATTAAAGAATTCACATACAGAAATACCATAAAACAAAGCTGTTACACCCCACACATCAAAATGATAAGGTTATTACATAATAATTAATAATTTATATAATTAATATAAGGTTTTTTTTATATTTTCATCATAGGATGACTCAACACATGGCCATCTGAATCTTTTATAGGAAATATAGTTGTTCATAGTATTTGTTATATTTAATAGTTATTTCAGTTATAGTATACTTATATATTATCTTGTTTTATTGTTATTTATTGTGATTATCTCTAGATAGTGGTTGAGATAATGAGTATTTATAGGGGAAACTTCCACAGTCTGTGCCCTATAAGCCTGTAAGGTCCACTATGGCCTTGATGAAAATGGTGTCATCTCTCAGATACGGGCTCTTGCCGGCCAGCTTGGCCAGTGGGCAGAAGAGTGGGCAGCCACTGGCGATGTTCATCTCACTGATCGGCCGCTGGAAAGAGGTGGAGGTGACATCGGGGCGGAAAGCATCAATAATGTGCTCCCTGTTGTTCTGGTCCAATAACATTAGAGTCACCTTGGAGGGAAGAAAGTTGGAGAACATCAGTTTTTTTGTTTGTCTTTTTCAGGACGTTTTTTCTTTTGCACCGTTTAAGGTGGTGGCGGTTTATTAACATTCAGAGTGATTATCCGTGTAAAAGAGTACCTTCTGACTGAAGGGCCATTTGAGCAGCGCGTCACACTTGCCCCTCATGACCACGAAGAACAGCGAGAGGTGCGTTCCTCGCCCCGTTCCATCGCCGTTCAAATACAGCCTGAGACACATTTTGTAGCCGTACTTGCTGGAGTAAAACGCTGCAAAAGGAAAGAAAAAGAAAAAGAAAAAATCCAGAGTTTAAATATAGACTTAATAGTCACAAGAGAGGAGGAGTGACTTGGATAGTCTCTGAAGAACAACAAGGGTGTAGCGAGTAGGAATTTCCCTCGTCTTCAAGCCAACAGTTAACATCATGAGGAGCACATGATCACTTTCACTCGCATACTGTAGATGTTTCACATAGGTCATATGATACCCTGCAAGTCTATCTGAGACCTTTGAAATAAAAGATGCGTGGTGATCACATCGTCCTACCTGGTGAGAACATGGCCGGTGCTCGCCCAGCCACGGCTTCCTGCCTGCGGCGCGAGAAGTCTGTGATCTTCCAGACAAATATCCCGTCGTAGGTGCAGAACTGGAGCTCCCGGACCAGTTGCTCGGTTTCGGACAGCTGCAAGTCTCTCATGTTCACCATTCTCTCGAGCTGTCGTATTTTGGTGGACAAACTTTCGATCTTTTCTTGGTCTAAACGGTGCTGATGTGCGAAGGCCTCCAGGGTCAGGGAGCTGCGCTCCACCTCCCGGTTCAGGACGCACACGATGTTTTCTAAAGCAGAGACCTGTCGGAAAACGGGAAAATTAGATCCCGGTCTCGTGAGAGGTCGGTAGTGCCGATCTGCGAGCTGACAGGTATAGCGTCTAATTCGAGGAGGCTCACTTTTTTCTCCAGGTCAACGGACTGGGAGGAGGCGGCAGCTCCGCTGCCCTCGTCGGGAGCCCTGTACAGCCCCAGGCCGGAGTCTTCCTGCCACTCGCCAGATCCGGAGCCGTCGGCCCGCGTCCGGACCATGGACAGCACCGTGGGCAGCAGCAGGCGCAGGTGCTCCATGGTGCTGCTGTGCTCATGGTCGCTCAGCTTCCCGTTCTCTATCTGAGAGCATGCAGGAGACACAGGCGAAAAATAGCTGAGATTTATCACTTAATAAAATAAGTAGTTTTCCAAAAATGAGCCGATCAGAAAAAGTACATAAAAAGTAAATAAAGTAAAAAGTAAAAAGTTTGTAAAAAAAGGATTTTAAAAAAGCTTTTTTTACCTGTTCTAAGCTGAAACGGCTTATACATGTTTTTATTATTTATACAAAAAAACATTACATCAATATTTGAAAATAGTTGATTATCTAAAAGTAAAAGTCAGAGAATTAACTGATTTAGTGGGATGGGTTTAAGTTTTCGGGGAGAACCCCTAGTGTGTGAAACCTTGGAACCAGGCCAAGTTCCAATTTTAACCACTTCCTTATCTCAAAAAACATTCTTCATCTAATCATAACGGTCCAAATGCTTCACTGGAACTGTGTGGGTGTGCTTTGATGAAATCTGGTTGATAACATAAAGGAAGACAAGAGCTTCTGAACTGCTCGTACGTTCAGATTCAAATGATGCTTATGTCTGATAGGTTGCTGGAACTTATCCCCACCCACTTTGAAAAAGAACAAATGTCCTGAAAGAACCTAAAGCAGGTGAAGAACATATTTTCAAAGCCAATTTGTGCTTATAAAATCATTTTAGCCAAGTTGGAAAATGTAGTTTTAAATGAAGCTCATTGATTGTAATTATAATTGAATTGTAGGTGTGATGTTTGGGTTTTTATATGAAGATATTTATATGTAAAACTAATCAGAATGTGTTTTTAACAGACAATGCGATACATGTTGTATTATCTTTTGATACTTTCATACTGAAGATGCATTTGCATAATGCACATTGAGACTTCTGGTATAAGAGTAACAATCCTAAATATCCAATTCATGTTATAGACAAGTTATTTTTGTCAATAGTAAAAAAAAAGAAAAAGAAAAGAACATAATGGAATGATTAGTGTGGATTAGTTTACTGGACATACCACGGATTTACAGCCCACTTCGCTGAATGGACAGGCGTTCTTTGACTTGGCGCAGGACTTGACGTGATCTTGGAACTGAAAGCAAAATGGTCAAATGGAAAGTGGAAGAGTTAGCTGAGTGATTAGAATCAGGCAATCAATTCAAAATGACAGTGGGGGAAAACCAAAAAGAAACTGACATGTCAAACATGTCAAACACTTTTCAAAACAGGAATGTGACCTTCTCATTGTCGTCAGCATGAAGCCTTTAATATTTCTGTTTCCTTTCATTTGGCGTATTTTAAAAAGCTCTGGTGCCTCATACCATTGACAGTTTGCTAAAGTGGTTTAAAACCAAATCACATTGTTGCATAAAATGTAAGTAAGAAAACAGCAGCTTGAAATCATCTCCAACCTTTTCTCTTGGGATCTTCTTTTTGCCACAGTCTTTGCATTGTAAGGGAAACTTCTGGCAAATCTCATCGTGAGCCTAAAATATCACATAAAGCAGACAAATGTTATTTTGCGTTTCCATTTGTTCAAACGCAACAAACAGATGCTCTATTTCCGCCTCTTTTCTCACCTTTATGTCTTTAAAGTTGAATGTCACCTTGCAGTACTTGCAGTTGAGGGTCCTGGCCTCACATTCTCTCTCATTGTGTCGCTCCATATCCCTGCGAACGACCAGGCTTTGGCAGGCCTCACACTGAACCTGCTCATACTCACAGCGGCCTTCGTGCTGAGCCTGAAAAAGGGAAAGGCACGAGTAATGTTAAATTAATTAAAGTCATTAAACAGTCTTCTATTCTCATGCAGAGCAATTCGTGACCTTTCAAAAATATCTCTGAATTTAAGAAGGTGCTTTGTGGTGTTAGGGTTATGAAAGTTCAAAAGGAAGACCTTTTCAAGAACGGTTGAAAAGCGGTTCAACCGATTTTTAGAAGTGAATAGGTGTGGTGTTCAAAAGGGGTGTATAAACATCTGCAAAGTGGAAGAGCCGGAGCAGCTGGTTTATTGTTTGTGATGAAATAGGGTGTAATTAACGGTCAGAGATGGAAAAATGATCAGTTTTTTGTTTTTATACACTCTGTAGTCAAGTAGAAAAAATATTCTGGGAACCAAACTTTTTTGTTTGTCTTTTTAGGTGTGGCTTTACATACAGAGAATAACATGAGGAACAAAAATAACAGAACACAAGAAAAATGAGGAAGGTAAAATAAAACAAAAGAAAACAAAGTGGACTAAGAACAAGAAATTATGGAGATTAACGGGTTAGATATTCCGGGTTATTCAGATTCAAAACTTCCGGGTACGGGAAGGGGCACCGTCGAAATGAGATGCGCCGCCTACTTCGGAAGATGGTTTTTTCAGAATGACTGGAGGCGCCACGCTGGAACCACAGAGCTGGAAGATCAGGTATGTTTCCCTGTTTTTCGATTTGACTGCTCTTTTTCGAAACATAGGGCGAAAACACATCTAAAACCGCACCGCACAAATGAAAATGAATCACAACCAAAGCCTTAGTAGATGGTGTTGAAAGCTCCCTGCTCTCAGGATGCCGCGTGTACACCGCAGTCAGCCATTTTTTTTTCTTTTCCATTTTAGCAAAGTACTGTTTCGGGCGTTTACAATTAGCAGCGAACAACAAGGCGGTTCTATCCAGATGACAAAGTGTAAAAGTAAGCCATCAACATTCGCACAACAATGGGTGTAAAACGTTGCATGACAATCATTTCAGCTATGAAACTGTGGCACGCCAAGGCTGTGGAGGCTCACCACACCAATCTGATTTAGGGAGGATCAGCAAACCCTCAAGGCGGACGTCCATTTGCAAAGCATGTAAAACAGCTCTTCGTCATTAGAACCAAGTAGATTTTATGCTGACCCTGAACTTTAAAATTGGTATTGTGGTACCAGACCGACAAAATATTGTACAGTTGGCAGATAAAAGCACCAACAAATACAAACTGCCAGTAACTTTTTTATTTAAGATCTACATTGGGAAACTAAATCTTTTAAAAACAGAGCACCAATGTGAGCCATAACAAAAAGCAAAACTAGACAGATGGCTTTTATTCAGACAAATAGAAACCAAAACATAAACTTAACATAGAAGTCTGCTGGTGCTTTTTTTCTATTTTGCAAATCTCTCACAGGTCAATGATCATCCTTCTTCCTGTACCATCATAACGTGCCTTGAATGACAAGTTTTATCTACTTTCATGGTTATCTATTCTCCTACAGCCAATGAGTAACGTTGAAAGCAATGGTGGTACTTTCCACTGAGCGTTGTTGTTACATGAGCCAAGACTTTAAGGGACTTTCCAGCCCACATTGTGAATATCACTTCCTGTTTCTCAGATTACAGCAGCTGTTCCGCCATTATGAGAACAGAGTACTTAACCAGGGGAATAACATGGCCAGGGAAGTCAAAATACCTTGTGTCGCATCACACTGACGTTATTTTAGACTGAGTAAGTATGAGGTTTAAAAAATTCTTAAGAGGAAGCAGCAATGCCCACATGAACAAAGAATAACTTTATGCTTTACCTCATACTCTTTTATAGAGCCAGTCCACGTGCAGCCCTGGTTCAAACACCTGGCAGGCAGGCTTGCTATCTCTCGACCTGCAGCATTGTCTGGGAATGCCTGGTGGGGGTATAGGGGCAAAGAACAAAGAGCTCAGTGAGAGATTAAACAACATGCAAACAGAAAGGGATCCATTATGTGGTCAGGGAAACCCCCTGTCTGGATGCGCCTAAACTATGTTCTCCAGGATGGCACTCATAAAATATAAGTTGACACAACTGCATGTTTCTGAACTAACCTCATTGCTATTGAGGATTGAAATAGGTTCCTCATATATCTCCTCTTGGCGGCAGGCATCACAAGGCTTTGGCCCCGAGCTAATAAACAAAACAAGTTAACAATGAAAAAATTAAAAAAAAGTGAAGGAAAAAAAGAGAGAGAAAAAAAACACCCGCACATCAGAAAAAGTCTTCTGCTTCATTAACAAGAATGTATGGAATACAAATACACATATCTAGCTCACAGCTCACTGAACACTGAAACAAAAGTGAAAGAAGCTAGCAGCATCATACAGGTTGAAACCGAATAAATGACCGACACAAGCACATAAAAAAAGGATGAATAACAAAAGGATGCTGTGGATTTTGGCATACCTTCTAATATTTGGTTAAAATGAGTTACACCTCTGTTCCTAACATTTAATCATACTGTGAAGGAGTCGTTCAGTATAAAGGAGATACAGCAGCTCGTTATCAATGCACACCTTGAATGAATCAGCAAGTCCAGTAAAATAAGTCAGCACGGCCAGATCCTTGTGACTCTCTGACATCAGTATTAAGGATGAGTCTGCATGAAGCACATAAGACCAAGTGCAAAAAGTCCCTAGATGCGAGCAGTTAAAAACACAGGATGTGCTGAGGCAAATCCAGTAAGAAGGGAAGTATAACAGGTAGAGGGGGGGGTTGCATGTCACACGATGGTGGGTGGTCTAAGGACCTCCAGTCTACCTGGTGAGTTGCTTGAAGCAGTGCACGCAGAAGCGGTGGCCACACTGAGCCTGCACAGGCTTCCTCAGGACCTGAAGACACTGCTGACATTTGTATTTATTCTCCATGGGCACTGACAGCACACTGAGGGGGATCCCCGGTAAAGAGCTTTGGCAGTCCAATGAGATGCGGGCCATTTTTCTCCATTAATCTGGTGCTGGATCCTGTGAATTGCAGCAACAGAAAACGGCCGGCGTCAGCAAAGCGACACTTTACTGCCCAGCCACTTTACTGCAAAGACACAAAGCTCACACATCGCGGTGTTCTCTGTTACCACTAACCTTTACCCAGTAAATGACACACTTGTCTAGTTGTTTGGAGTTTCATTATGTGAGACCTTTGAGCTACTAAAATGATAATTCCACTGCAACACCAAGTTGCATTGCAAAAGCAACTTAGACGTTCCTTTACATGGGGTGGCAAATGCTATCAAAGTGATTTTCTTTCATCCTAAGCAAATAAAGTTTTACATAAAACTCAAAATTTGCACAACCGTTGACACCCCAGTGTGCAGGTTTAACATGAAGAGAGCTATTCACATTGACCAGTGCAGGAAAAACTTGTTTTCTTTGGAGGAATGGCTGCATTCTTTATATTCTGATAAAAGGCTTGCTCAGCTCGTTTCTTTTTTTAGAATCCGCAAAGCATGAATGGAAAAAGATTGTATCTATATCTCCGATAGTATCTATTTTCAAAGCAAACACGAAGTAACACGTGATCGCATGGAATTACGCAATCAAATTAGAAAATTGAGGATGTGTCAGTTAAGTTACTGAAACCATAAACTGGCACAACTGCTTGGAAGAGACTAAACCAGGATATGTATTATAGAACGTTTATATCAATTCCACAGTAAAGTCTGAGGTGAGTCGCCTTAATGAGATCATCATCCTCATTCCAAGGTGTCCTGCCTTCAGGTCAACGATAATGTAACAATGACAGGAAAAAAACTGAACTTGTATTAAGCAATAGAGCATTGCAGCTGCTATGCATATTACCCTTGTGCAGAGCCAATAAGTTCATCAACTCTTTTAAGCCTTTTCAATAATGTGTAGTAAATATTCCCTAGTTTAAAATACATAATGTGTCAAAGGAAAATAAATCCCCTTGTGAGACAAGAGTGGAAAGTTGTTTTTCATTATTTCCTTAACCAACACTGTCATCATTGTTGCCTTCCTACTCGTCTGAGTGTATTTTAAGTTTACGGATGTCTAGCTGAGTTCACCTGAAATTCTGAAAACTCAGCTAACAATAACATCAGACTTCGACCAGCATAAATGGAGAACAAGTTCTGAAAAGTCTACACCCTGTCTTTTTAAAACAGGTCTAACAAGAACATAAATAAAACACAAAACATAAATGTCAAACTAAAGGTCAGTAATTTTTGCAGTCAAACAGAGCCTGTCATGCCTGGCACATTTGTTCTTTACTCCAGTACGTGTTTTATCAAAAACTCTCAGAACCACATTTGAAAAATCCCCAAAACAGGTTGTTGACCCGAATTTTTTTTATCATATCACATTACAGTTGAACCTTTCGTCAGAAATATTCCACGTGCAGAAGTGAAAATAACAAGCACAGCTAGAGAAACATCAAATAGAAATAAAACATAAATGTAAATAAAAAAGTTAAAAGTAAACAGGACACAAACTAAATCCACACATGACTTGTCACCAGAAGACTTAAATCATGCCACATGCTCATCATGAGACACGTCAGCTGTTAGTGATAAGAGACAAAAAACAAAAATAAAATATTTATTATCTAAGTTATATTCATACTTTAAACTATTTCATTTAAGCCATTTAAAGTAATCAATTCTAAATTAATTATTTTTTTTAAATGAATTATTTACCCGCCTTTTAAACCAAATTTATAAACTTAAATACCACTACCATTTATCAGATTTTATCTTCAAATTAATTAACTAATCATGACATATATGTAACATAGTGTAATTACAATATAAAAAAGAATGAATTATAGTTAATTAAGTAACTAATTCTTATTATATTACTATCACATTGTTGATTGATAAAAATGTACTGCTTCAAATTTTGTCATTTAAATCCCAAATTTAAAAAGATTAATATGCTACAGTTCAGAGAGTGAAATATAAATACATCAAGAATGTTCAGAGGATGTTTTCCATTTGATAGCAGATATTTGTTTAAGGCGGGAAAGCCACAAATATGAAACTCAGTTTTACCAAAGAAACTCTGAATGCATGCCAAGTAAAGATTATTTGATGACTAATTCTTTTTCTATGCATCTGAAATACAAAAATGGATTTGACAATTGCCCCATTAGTAAATAGCACAAAATAATATGCAAGCTGTTTATGTGCCAAAAAAATTAAACAACAAATAAACAGATTACAGTATACCAATTCACTATCCTGTGAGGATAATTACTGAATAAGGTCAGCCCATTTAAGATTCAAACCCTGCCTTTTCTTGTCAAGTACAAAGGTGAAAGAATGAATGCAGATATTTCTAATGCATTACTAGAAAACAATCATCGGGAAAAAATGAGAAAAGAAATGGACACAACATTGCCCCCTTTAGCTCCGGAAGCAAAATGCCAGCAGCTGCTACAGAGCTGAGCGAACTGCTTAAAGTCTGGAAACAAACCCTGCGACATGCCTGCTCTAGTTCAATGTGTCTCCCTCACCCCGGACTATACCGTGTGCCTCACTCTGACCATAAACAGAAACCAATCTAGAGCTCGTACTCACCGAACACGCCAAGAGTGATTCTTCGTCCTAAAATCTATGCTCTAAGAGAGCACTACACTAGTTCCACCGTGTAACACGTCACCACCCCGGTATAAAAACAGCAGCGTGTACTAATCTTCTCCACATCATCGTGTGAACTTTAAAGCCACAGCATATCTGGGAGTTTGATTTCTCTTTTACTTCTATGTGCGTTTGAAGTTGAAAACCAAGAAAAATGTAACTGAGCGACTACTTAACGTGCCTTAGTTTTTGTGTGTAAGTGCGCAACTTTATTTCAAGCTAAATTCATCGGTGCTTAAATGTTTATACGTATTTACTTACAGTTTAGTTCATTATTTAGAGGTTAGTACATACAACGAAAATGGTGGAAGCCCATTTTGGATAGATTCGTTAGCACCTCTTTGCTACAAACACATTCAGCCAACCGACCTTGGCGTCTCGAGTGGACGTGAGCAGCAAGAGCATGAAACGAAACAGCTTAAATGCTGCAGTGCTAGGGCAACTCGCCCTTTACTTGTGTTTCTCTTCCGTTTTCTTTCCCCCTGTCAACGGACCTACGTCACTCATAAGCACGCATGCGCGATAAGGTTCATAATGTGGCTTCGGTCGTGTAAGTCGCTGAAGGGAAAACGGACACTTTTCACCTTAACCTCTAAAGGTATGACATTGCACTGGTGTCCTAAGCACTTTTTTTTGTAGAAGTAATTATTTTTATAAATTGCTCATTTTAGCACTAATGGAGATGTTTGGTATCCTGAGCGTGTACTTTTGACTACGCCGTGCTATGTAGCTCTGCAGCATTTATCTTACATTTGTCAAATATAGAGGAAAACTTTGTCAGCTTAATCAGATCATGTAATTGAACATTTTTGATATTGCAAGGTCATTTCAGTCGATTAATTCAGTGTTTTACTGATTATGAGTGACCAAGACTCGTTAAGTCTCCTGAAATAGAGGGTCCATTGAAATGGTTATCTCATGAGTAAAGAGTGTTCCATGAGTAACACATGCATTATCACTCAGATGAGTGGTGGATAAAAAACTACACCTAACATGCCTTGTTACTATTGTAAGGGGCTATGTTCTAATCTTGAGTTGCTTCATTTGGTCAGATTGATGTTTAAGTAACTATATGCACTTGAGAGTGTATGTCAGCTAAAATTGAGCTAAATGACTAAGATTTTCTGTTTCCCTCCGGGGCAAATTTCAGTGTGACAAATGATCATCTTCAAATTCCTAAGAAGTGAGTGAGGCAACGTGAGACATAAGTTTGGCCGTCATAGAACCGATGCTTTAACCCCATTGAATTTGAACCCCATTTTTTTTTTTTTTGGTATTACACCTTACTGGAAACATTCACTTTGAAGTTAGACTGTCCACACTGAATCTAACCCATCTGTCTGCATCTTGTGGCAACATCATTTAGACGAGGTTATTTACAGATTTGCTTTAATAAAGGACGGTCATTCGTTCCTCCTATCCCTGCTGATGACATTCTGTGTGTACGTCACTGCTGTGACTGAGCTTGTTGTTGCAACATATTATGCTATCACCTTGACAGAGAACGCTCTGATCCTAAATGATGTGTTCCGTGAGCAGCGGCAAGGCCCTTTTCTTTCCCACAAAGCAGCAGTGTCTCATACACTCAGATTGGCCTTTGCTTTAGTTAAGATGTTTTACAGTGGTAGAAGAGATAAAAAAAATCCCCACAAATTCCCGACTGAGTGACCACAGCATTTGATCTGAGAAGCACCTGTAGTCATGCAGACTGCATTTTCCCCCCAAAACTTTCTCAAATCAGTAGGTGTGAAATCAGGTCTCATATTTAATTTATTGATTTATTTGTATACACATGTGTATATATGTGTGTATCTTGGTCTGGTCTTATTATCCTCGGGGTTAACCCGCAGATTAAATCAAGTTCACCATTATCTATATGGCAGTGAAAGAGCAAGAATGTCACCTTTTGTCAAGTTCATAATTCTGCTCCTCCTTTGTCTTTGCAGTGTGTGTCCGCCAGCTTTGTACCAGTCGTGTGGATTTTGCACATAGCTACTATGATGGCCTTTACCCTGGACACATCCATACAACCCCCTTTCAGAAAGCCCTGTTGGCTGTCGGCTCTGGTGTGGCAGCTCTGCAGGACCCCTACAGACACGGTGAGGCTGTTGCTTTCAGTAAAGCTTGAATTAAACATTGTCTTGAGGATGTCTCATTTATATTGCTCTCAGCATATCATGGGAATTTCATGAGAAACTCCATTCCCCCTCTAACACAAGCTATCACCTATTAACTAAATCGATGAAAGGATAACCCCCCTCCAAAATACACACTTTTTTTCCCCCTAAAATTCTGAGAAAGCACTCTGATCATTCTAAAGCTAGTTTTCCCCAGAGACCATTCTCATGCGTGTCAGCAATGGAAATGAGACTTAAATACAAAAGATGAGTGTATTCACACCTGTCAGCTGAGAGTCACAATTTTAGACCACAGGTGTCAATGTAGTAGTTTCGCTTCCGCCCCCCCCCCCCCCCCCCACCCACACCAAAACCACCATCACCACCTTGGCCCTTTTCTCGTAAAGACCACACCCTGGGTTTCTAATTCCAAGCCTTTAAAGTCAACAGGACAGGTCATCTCTAAGGTTAAACCAAAATATATATTTCCATTGTTATCAAATAAACAGAGTTTACAGAAGACAGAAAATGTCTCCCCCACAGCCATTGAGGCCGCTGAGCAGCTGCTTTTTCATGATGAGTCTTTGCAATTGTTCATGTGACATTGACACAACGCCTATACTGGACAGAGTCTACACGATGTGCATGTAAACTCGAGATTCTCAGACAAATTGCTCATGTGCACAGTACCCGTGAGTGGAGCTAATCTGAAAATCTTTCAAGATTAAATGAGTTTGAATTTTTAGGACATCACATGTTGGAAAATGTCAATATTGAAGTTTAATGTCGTGTGCTTTGATTCCATGAACCTCACAGATATGGTTGCTGTGCTCGGCGAGACCACCGGACAATTTGCTCTCCTTAAACTAAGAGACAGGATGAGAAATGACCCTGAAGGCTACACTATTCTCACGTAAGTCCCCTTACAGTATTTAGCTCTTTTCTTTAAAAACTTCCCCTACAGGGCGATGATGAGCGTCTTGCTTTGTTTCTGACTGCAGAGAAAGGCCCAGGATTCGGCTGTCGACTCTCGATCTGAAAAAGATGGCCTCGCTCCCTGACGGATCTTTTGGGAGAGAGTATCTCCGTTTTCTGGAGGACAATGTGAGTGATTTCAGGAAACTGGAATGTGCAAATATTTCACATGTTCATGTCCTAATTTGTTATTTAAAAAAGTCCTCTCTCTGCCTATATCTGTCCATCCACTTTTGCTTCATTCTGTCTTGTTTTCTGATAGAAAGTCACCCCTGACTCAAGGGCAGAGGTGAAGTTTGTGGACAGTGAGGAACTAGCTTACATCATGCTGAGATACAGAGAGGTCCATGACTTGTTGCACACCTTACTGGGCATGCCCACTAACATGCTGGGTGAGTCAGGCTTTCCTCAGAAAACATTTATGGCTGAGAAGCATTAGCATCTGGGAAAGTCAATTGGTCCCATTCTCAGACTCAGACAATGCACTGTTGAATGTACAGTTTTTCTGTTTTTTGTTTTTCAATCACAGCTGGGCTCATCTTTTAGTTTCCTTCAACTTTTCAGTTCTTACAGACTTCACATAATTAGAAGCCCTTATATTGTAAAATATGAAAAAAAGCAGTCAGTTCAGCTGGCGACATGCATCCACAGAAACTATTTTTCACATGTAGGTTTTTACAGCAGAAAGGTTTAACATCCTCTTATATTTTCTTTAATTTGCATCTTTGTTTCTTATATCTGGATCTCCCCCCTGTTTCAGGTGAAGTAGCGGTGAAATGGTTTGAGGCTGCTCAGACGGGGCTGCCCATGTGCGCTCTGGGGGCCGTGCTGGGGCCACTAAGACTCAATGCAAGGTGCGGTTCCACTCCACAGTACATGAACACAGAGACACTTCTGGTGAGCTCTGTAGAGCTATTGAAGTTAGCTGGTTGTTTAGTTAGTTGAAATGCGAGGGACTTATCACAGCTTCTTCCAACGGGGCCCTGTTTTGAGTTTGAATGTTGAGCTGATGCCTTTGACATTTTATCAGGCAGTCAGAAATCAGAACTCTTAGTTTTTCTTTAAAGTACCCTTTAACCATATCTGAATTGTTTGGTTGGAAGTTTTACACTAGAGCAGAGGGAGAAAATTAGTTTTTTTCCCAAAAATGAAGGAGGGCACTGCATGCTTAAACTGTCAATTCTGACATGTAAACACACACTGTAGCTTTCCAGGTTTTTTGTAGTGACTCTTAATTATTACTTTAATGAAAATGTGGTATTTCTACCAGTAACTTTCAAAGTTCATGGCTCCTTTTATGCTCCAATTGAAGTTTAGAAAACTGTGTGATGAACCAATGAACTGTGTCATTCACCTTTAAATCATTCAAGCTTCCTCTTTGAATCACTGGAAAAAAAAAATTGAGATAATCCAGATCAGCAAGCTTTTCTAGATTGCTCCTTAACATTTTTCCTCCATTGTAATCCTTCCCCCAGCCGTTTACAGTCACTCTTCACATCTTTGGGGCCTTGGGCTGTGCAGAACGGCAGGCGAGCCCGCTGTGTCCTTAATATATTCTACGAAAGGCGTTGGGAACAGAGCCTCGAAGAACTCAGACAAGAGCTGAACATCGAGCCTCCACCTGTCATACCCGGTGCAACGCAGAAGGGTCGGACCTGAAAAAGAGCCGGTAGAAGATTCCTGAAAAAAGACGGAATAGCAGACAAACCAGGGATATTTAACTGAAGAAATGGGACGTTTAGCTCTCAGCAACGTGTGGCGTGTCCAAGCTTTCATAAAGCTTTGCTTTTATTTAAACACATGACAACAGCTGAAATGGTTCAGTTCTGTGTTTTTGTTGTTCTGACACTGGTCTGATTGAACAGAGGCTGCATTGAAGCTCAATTTGTTCCATTTATCTAAAACTCTGTAAAGGATTTAATAAATCCAATAATACATTGTTACTTTTACGTATTCTGATTGAAGAGCTCTGGTGAACCTTTGTCTAATAGCTCCAACTAGGTGCCTGTGTTTGGTCACGTATTTCAGCCTGTAAATGAAGAGAACCTTTAGAGGCAGTGTTGCTCAATTCTTTTTCTCAAAGTATTGGTGCTAAAGGCTACATTTGACATTGCTGCCCCCATGTGGTGTACTCACAAAGTGCAACATCAATGACAAAAGGATAGATGCAGTCATCTTTTCTCTCTGTCACTGTCAGATTTATTTATAAGTATTAGCAATTGCTATCTTTCGCAAATTCACATGGTCATGTCTAAATGCTGGTGTCCAGATGCACACCTCCAGGAATACAATGTGGACTAATCAAATGCCGGTTCACATGAAAAGACACCTGTAAGGTAAATCCAACACTCCCATGAGCGTAGTGCAGCTCCAGAGCCATCAACATTGTCAGAGACTCCATTCATCCTGGTGATTCCCTATTCATCCTGCTCCAATCAGGAAGACAGAGGCTCCTGCTGAGTTCCTGCCCTGAGGGCGACACATCCATCACAGGACTTTGCTGACGCGGATTGACATGTTCTGTTGTCATTTTCATTCCTTGTGTGCAGTGTAATTCCTGCTCATTTCATTGCACATGAGACTTGTGTTGACTCCCTTAAATTGCCCACTTGGGTTAAATAAAGCTTTATTTGATTTTATTTATTAATACCATTTTAGGTGTTTTGTATAGTATGGTTTTATCTTCTGATTTCAAATATTTCATTTTAGAATGATTTTTAAAATATAATTTATAATACCCATAAGAGTATGTTCATGGGAACATGTTTATTCAGCTTATACAAAAAATTTGAATACAAAATTATCAAAAAGTATTTTGAAGTCACATCCCTCACCACATAACATTTCAAAGCTGGATCAACCAGTGACACAGATGTTTCCTTAAAAAGTGAGGAATCTTCATTACAAAGGTCAGGACTCAATTGTGATTGGTGCTGTACGGTCAAGAAACATTCTTTATAATAAAAAAAACAATCATTGTCAGTCAGAACTATTGCATTGTACCACTTGTGTTTAAAATGAGAAGACTTGAAACGCATCATTAGAAAAAAAGAAATCAGCAAAATGAATAAATACAAGATAAATAAAAGAGTTGCCCCCTTAGATGGACATCAGGCAGAGACTGTTCTTTCCCTATGGAGGTGAGCGGGCCTCGTGTTTCCTCAGTGGAGAATGGTGATGCTGCGGTCCGTCACGGCGCAGGCCGGCAGCAGCGGGGCGCTGAAGCGCTGCGTGGCGCAGTACAGCACGGCGCAGGACTCCGGCTCGTAGAACAGCAGCGCCTGGCTGGAGCAGTCCAGCAGCAGGCCGATCCTCTGAGGCCTCCGGGCCACCTGCAGGGGCACCTTCTTCCCCGCGTGGCAGAAGGAGTACTCCCCGTCATAGTGGGACAGCACCCAGGACTGGGCGTTGTGTCCCAGTCGGGCCTGGTCCCCGGAGCCTTTGCGCTCCAGGGAGGCGTAGCACACCCCGACTTTGAAGGCGCCGCTCCCGCCCACGTCCAGCACCCAGCTGTGGGTGCCGGACGACATGGCCAGGGAGCCCAGGGCGTTGGGCCAGCAGTCGAAGCGCGCCGGGTCGTACGGCGGGGACTGGCGGACCTTTTTGTGCAGGAAGGTCAGAGTGCAGTGGTCGTCGGACAGGGAGAGGAGCGGGCTCACGGTGCGCTGGTCAAACTTCAGATCAGATGGCCCGTAAGCTGTGGGACGAATGAAGCAAGGGGCATTATTCTCATTCTCTAGTTTTGCATAGAGGTTAGCATAGTATATCATCTGGTGCTTCGCAGATTTACTTATTTAGATCAATTAGGTCTATGCAGTGGTTAAAAAATAAGCAATAATGTTCCAGGTGTTAACACTGTTAGCAGCTGCTGGTAAGTAGATATAACGTTAAATGCAGAGCAGGTGTGGGTTAAGATGGACAGACATCTGTAACATCAGAAATGACCTTAGAGAAGCAGCCGTCGCCTCCCATGTGAAACTCTTTCCCTCGTATAAAATGTGTTGTATCTAGAATCATTTTTACCTCCATATGTGGGGACCCTCAGAAATGATCAATTATTCATTCTGGTGGTTCTTACCCCAGGTGATGGAGGGATGTAAACACCAATGGAAGACTGAAAAGGATGCAACCAGTGTTTTTCACTGAGATATGTCCCCCACAAAGTTCAGGGAGCAGATTTGGACAGGAACAGATTTGAAGGCTTTACAAAAGTCTTCGGCTACGCTCTTTCCCACCCCCAGTGTATCCATTTCCCCCTTAGCCCCGGGATGAATGTAAAAATGTTTTCAAAACTACCAACCGTTGGGCCCGAGCAGCAGGGCCGTGGCCCACAGGCCCCTCAGCAGCTTGCTGTCCCCGCAGACTGGATTCAGGCTGAGCTTGTCTGTGTCACAGGGCTCCCCGACTCCCTCTGCCTCCTCCACTCTGACACAAACAAACAGATGAATCAGAGACCTAAATTCTGCTCTTATTTTTCATCAACAAAACGTTCTTAATGAGAAAAAATGTACCTTTCAGCTATCTCCTGGACACTCGTCTGAAAGCAGAGGCAGAGAGCGGGTGGTTACTGCAGTGATTTATGACCGTTATCAAGATTTAACTATTTGAGAACAGGTTCCTCTATATTAAAAAAAATTCCCACGAGCCCTCCACCCCCCTCCTTCCCATCCCTCACCACCAGCTGTGCATCTGGAGAGTGCGTCAGCGTGTGCACCAAGCTGGAGCGGGTTTGCGACAGACTGGCCAAAGCCTGGCTCCAGTGGGCTCTCTGTGTGAGGAGGCACTGCTCCACCCGCTCCTCCTCCCTCTGCACCTCCTCCAGAAGGCGCTGCTCCTCCTCCTCCAGGGCCTCACGCGCAGCGCTGACCTGAGCCAGCACTCGCTCCCTCGCCCTGCACGCCGCCGCCTGCACAGAGGACAAGGGACGGGAGGAGAACCTGGAGGTTAACAGACCGGCTGTTTAAACCTCTCAGTTCTTAAGCCCATGTATTTCTGTTATGTACAGTCTATTCTAAAAACTAGAGGAGGTCTTTGATAGATGCTTTGTCGTAAAATATCTCTCCAGTTGATTGAAATTGCATTTATTTTGTGTTAGCTTGTTTTGCTATATTTTATTATAGTTTGATTAGTCTCCACTCATCTCCATTATATATATATCAACTAGCCATGGAAATGTTCTCATAAGCAGTTGTCACTTATGTCTGAACTGCCTTTTTGTCAGCTTGTAAATCATTTATAAAATACCTAAAACTGTTTTACCTTAACAGTTTTGTTTAATACACACCTTATAATCCAACTTGCCTGGCAAAATTCCCTGATATGAGTGTGGTATCAAATTATTATTAGTTCATATAAAAGGACGAAAAACACACTATGAGATGATCAGTCTTGTAATGTTTGGACTCCTAACTATAAGGCTGAATTGTATCTTCTCCAGTGTTTTTAGGAGGTGTCCTTTTCCTCTGCCTTAACTGACTTTTAGTAAGGGCTTAAAAGCAGAGGAGGAATTTCAAAATAGACTGTTGAAGAGGAGGGTACTTCTTCTTAACCTCTGTGTTAAGTTTTGAAGAGCTGACCACTTCTGATTTGTCAAGCATGTGTTTTTTACTTAAACGTTTCCATTTTTCTCAACCCAGGTGTATTATCCTTCATCAATTCCTGAAGCTTTGGGTTTGCAAACGCAACCTTTATTCTCAGAGATTCATTTCAGGGCTTCAGAATGAACAAAGCGACAGAGCTCTAATTATTGCCACAAAGCAGATACATTTTTTTTTTTTTTTTACCTTGTCCTGTTCAGCATTATGGTAGTAGAACTGAAAACTGCGTACCGTGCTATGCCGTGCATACATTAATTTAATAAAACAATAACATGTGTACTTTATGACAAAAAGTAGGTAACATGCACTGCCCCCCATAAGTCTGCCCTGGTCCTAAGTCCCTGGGGTGAGAAGACCTTTACGTTTCTTGAAAAAAAATCCTCTGGCTGTATACATTCTAATTCTGTCAATGATTTCTGTAGATGGTGACAGGCATAGGCATGGGTTACATCCCTCAGGGCCAGTGGCTTATTTCCATTTTTAATTAGAATAATCATGTTTCGGTTTCACATTTTCTTCATTCAACCAGGCTCCAACTATCAAGATTCACCAAGATTCATCCATTCTCCAACGTAAATAATAATAACTTAAACTATAATGTTTTAACACTGATGAAAACAAAAAAGATTAATGGACTTTAGGGAGATCACAGTCCAGCTATATCCTGAATATGATGTCATCATAAATACATGCGGATCTCAGACCCAGTGGAAATCCCCCCCTTCAAGGAAACATTAAGAAATTCTGTTTAAATAAGCAGCTGCAGTTTGTGTACAACATATCCAGTAAATTATCCACTTGTGGACAACACTGTGTTTCATAGTCACACATAATTCATTACCATCAGACCTGACACTCCAACAACTCTTTTGGAAACCGAACACAGCAGAGGTTAGATTCCCTGACCAAACTCTCCATCAATGACTCTCCCCACTCTTTCACTGATCAATGAAAACGTCTACCAGTGTTGTCGCTTTCGTTGCTTGTTTGTTCTTTTGTCTTCCCTGTGCCCTTTTGCAGGTGCTACTACAGGTTCTCCACTCGGATTGCCCACAAGGAACAGTGTCCTTTTTGCAGACATAACAGCTGGTCATATGGTCTTGTTGTCTTTCTCTCTCCTTTCTTTCTTTTTTTTTTTCTTTTTCTTTTTTTTTCTCTCCCCCCTCTCTCCCTTTCTAAAGGATCTCTCTCCTTTCCACTACCCTTCCCTCCCCCCTGTCCCTCAGTCAGGTTCGGCATTATTGGACATATGGAAGTTTGGTAACAAAAATGAATAAATAAAGAAGTTTTGGGTAATCAAGGGGGGCTTCTCAGTAACAAAGCCTCCCTTGGCAAAGCAATTTTGCTCAGCATTGCACGGTACGCAGATTTCAGTTCTACTACCATAATGCTGAACAGGACAAGGTAAAAAAAAATAAAATAAAATAAAAAAGCGTCTACCATTTTGAATTAGATTGATCTTATTCATTTCTTAAATTTACATTTCAACAAAGTGAACTAAGTGGATCTTAGTGAATTGTAAAAAGTACAATTTGTTACTCTTTTCTAAAGGCTCTATGTATGTATTTGTTTAGCATGAAGGATATAAACTCCATCTTTCTCATAATTAATAAAAACGCTAATATGAATATGTCTATTAGTTAAAAAAATCTCTTAATATTCAAAAGAAGCTTGACAACTGCATATTGACTATTAATAGCCATGTTCTAAACGATGTACCACATTAATATTCAATGGTTTTTATTCATTTTACTTTACTGGCATCAGTTTTCATAAAAATCTCTCTCTGTTCCTTCAATCAAGCACATCCTGTTTTCTCAAGCAAGCATCTGTTTGAGTCTCACAACGGTCAGCAGAATCGGATTAAATGGGTTGATTTACATTAGTCGCTCCCTTCAGGCAAGGAAACTTAAAAGAGACTATGAAACTTGTGTGAAAACATGAGTCAGCCAACATCACAACACTACACTTGTGAAACAGGCTCAGCTTCACTTCAGCTCTACGTCCGTGCGTTGGGATTTTCTCACCTGGAGCTTTTGCTCTTTGGCTGCCAGCGTCTGGTCGACAAACCTCTCAATCCTCAGCGCTTGCAGCTGCATTTTCTCACACACGTCCACCAGCTGGTTCTGGTAAGAGAAACACACACAGACGTGTTCTGTGGTTGTTGGACGAGATGGCAGTTCAACATCTTTAAAGGCAACAAGAAAATCCTGTCCTCTGAAATATGCAGATGAAACAGCAAAGAAACCCAGGAACAATTCTGTGGCACTCCCAAGAGAGAATGAGAGCACATTAAGGGGGTAAACAAGTTTAGGTCTATTACTAGATAAAACCCTTTGGAACTGGCATAATAAACATGCTATTAATGATAAGAAACGCCTTTAAGTACCATTATTCCCTTTAGTTAAACTAAAAATGGGGAGTGATTTTTTCTTATATACATATTAGATTAAGAATAAAGAAACTTTTAGAACTGTTTGTGGAGTGTGGATCCAACTCAGAGGTTGAAGAGCACTATGGTTAAATAACTTTCCTGATGTTTTGTTGGGAAGCATTTGGCTCTTTTTACTGAACTGAAACTTACGAGGCAACTTTAATGAAAAGCAGTGTAAAATCACAACGTTATTACGATGAAAAAAACCCACATACACACACCCAGGCAGCTGTTCGAAAGCCTATAACTCACCCTGACCGCGGACACTCTGCTGGCCAGAGGGGTCACGCTGTGCCCGTGGCAGGAGCCCACGGAGGCGCAGTGGCCGCAGACCAGTTTGCGCTCGGTGCCACAGAACCAGTCCAGCTCCGACTCGTGCTCCACGCACAGCTCGCTCTCCACCGAAAAGAACCCGGACTCCGAGTCCGAGATGGCGGCGGCCGTGGGCGAGGCGGTCCCCCCGCTGCAGTCGCCGGGAGAGCCGGCCGCGTCGCCCCCCGGCTGCGCCTTTACGCCGCCGGCCAGCGCGGAGAAAATGGGCTGCTCGAAGTCCATGCTCCTCCGGCCGGCGGTGGTCCCCCCCGGCGGGGACGAGCATGTCAGGTCGCAGTCGGTGAAAGCGTCGCTCATGGCACGATAATGCAGCAGGTGCACCGGCTGTGGAGGGCAGGTGTAAGACAGGTGAGCGGAACGCGGAAGTGGCGCTCACATGAGAGGTCAGAGCCGGAGTGAAAGCGCTCTGCCCCACCGGCTCTCACCGGATCGGTGTGGGGCGTCAGCAGAAGTGTCAGAACACGGTGTCATCGATTCGGTACGAGCAGGTATAGGGAGCCCTAATACAGGTTAGGACGGTATCGTTCACGTGATGGATTTTCCCTTCAGAATCTGTGGCATCGATGTGAAGTATTTATCCATTTTATTTATTTATTTACTTTTCAGCAAAATAAACGTCCAATTTTGTCTATACACGATTCCAGTTTGTTGCCTTCTTGCTCAGCTATAATGTCCAACCACTGTTCTAGGAAAGGAAATAATGGAACTCATTTGTATTCATCGTAATCCTTGTCTTCTGTAATAACCATGTTGCTCTTCAATATACAGACATTCCCATTATCTGGCCAGCTTCATGGTGGAAGTTGGGGTTGTAAAGCCTAAAACACTTTCAGATCATTAGTGGGAATATTTTTTCTTTGCTTTAGACAGATCAGCCCATGAAACAGCAATGTTTTCATCATCAGATTAGATCAAACTAATCTTTTGAATTCTCCCTAATTTTTACTCATGTTTTGGGGACTTGTATTATTTTCTTTTGCTTGAGTTATGTGGATATCATTTAGGTATTTCATTTGTCACATTCAACATGTAAAGCTGCTGTGTGTGATAGCCTTAAGTGTAAGAATGTCATCATACATTTCACAGGGAAGATGGGTGAAATGTATGCCCTGGGATCAGAGGAGCTGCCCCTCCTTTAAAACAGCCTGATTTGGAAATACTGAGCAACACCCAGTGTTTTGAGGATCTCTTATGCTTTAACAACATCAAAGAAGACCTTATTTACATTGTCAAATCCTGTCTTAATATTCAAATGAATGAAAATGTCACCACCTAGTCTGGAGTTGTTGCCAGATGAGTACTCTGGTAATAATGTTTTGATATCTGGAATTAAAACAGCTTAAAACCAGTACAAACGCGCAGTCAGACGTTCACTGAATCAGTTATACCTTATTATGAACACATTCCTGATACATATCAGACTTGCATTGTGTTATGTGTGCACCCGTTTGGCATCTTTAAACTGCTCTGAAATTAAAGATCTGTTTATCCACCTACAGATAGTGAGCCAGGCAAGGCAAGTTTATTTGTTTTAAATTCTGTTCTCTGAGTGACAGGAAGCCAGTGCTGAGACCTCAGCAGGGACTGATATGGTCGTATTTCCTGGGTCGTCAGAACTCTGGCAGCAGCCTTCTGGATGTTCTGCAGCTGGATCACAGCTGGTTTAGAGCCCAGTGAGCAGGCTTAGTAGTCCAACCTGCTAGAGACAGACCCATGGATTAGTCTATCTAAGTCTGTTTTAAACACTATTCCTCTGGAAATGTTTTGGAGATGGTAAAAGGGTGCTGATGTTATTGATTTATTTTGGCTGTTAAAGTTCAAGTCTGAGTCACCAAGACGACATTAAAAAGATTCAATATAAAAAAAATACAAACCACCAAAAGAAAGAACTCCCCTCACACTCCACTGAGTCTGTAACTGGATAGGGGTGATTGACAGAGGAGCGTCAGCTGAGACAAGGTGGGTTTAAACACATCTCACGTTGACATGAGAGCAGCAGGGCACAGGGCTGCCTTTGTTATACCAGCATAAAAAAAGCTGTTGTGTGGTTTCTGCAACAAGTCACCACTACACAAAGGGATGCTTACATCAGGAATTGAGAAAGGGTTTAATGTCAGTTAAGTTTATGGTTTAAGGAAGGTCGAAACACATGACTAAATATTCAGAAACAAAAAATAGACAAACTCTTCCTTTTTTCTTTTTAATGTATCCGGATATGCTTGAAGAGTCAAGTCTGATTTAATAAAAAATGTATTTTGATAAAAGGAGTGATACTTCATTTTCCTCCTCTTGGAGTAATTTAATTTGACTTCCTAACCCTGAGGTGCATTCTTAGATACATTAGATACAGTCCGATGGTCATTCTTGACCTTGTTGAATAAGATTATTAATGAGAGATAGAGCATTTTAATCCAAAGCCCCAAGACCTTTAAGAGCTTTTCCTACACCAAAGCAAAATTTCTATTCACTCAAAAGAAAACAGTGAAATCTTTTGAAGATTTAGAATATAAGATTCAACCACTTTTTCCACCCACCTTTATAATACAGTATAAACTAGGTCTGCATTATTAAAGCAACCAGCTTGCTGGCCGGATATATCTGTAATAAGGCCTGCGGGCTCTAGAGGGCACTGCTTTATTTGACAAAGCCAATGTCATTTTCATCACAGGACAGGACAGATGGGGTAAGATTAAGACTGAGGATGTGGAAAATACAAGAAAAGACCATACCCAATGCCACCACTGTAAGAGGCATTGAAGATTGTTTTGAGCCATGAATATGCAAAGAGGGACGAATGTCAAATAATTATTTGTAATGGCTTCAGATTATTCTTCATCATCACATTCTGTACGAGTTTATTTCTTTGCAGGGGCCTTCTTTAGGTGAGCACATGTTACTGATATACTGATTTTCAATAAAACACTGGACTGGAAGATACCTCAAAACGTAATGTGCAGCAGTTGTAATCAATGCACTTCCTCACAGCTGCTGAAAGCCCTTTAAAAAACAAAACAAACAAAAAAAAAAGCTGTAGAGTGGAACGGCAGAGATCAAATCAAGATCAACATTGAATGAAAATCCCATTGTAAGAGACATTATGGAACTTTATTCCTAATTATATTTTATCTAAACTTGGTGGCCTTTCATTTTATAGTCCAACTATAATATAGAAAAACCTTCTCTAAAACTAGCCACCTCTCGCGTGGTCTTTAACTTTCAGTATTTTTTTCCCCTTATATATTTCTCACCCGGGAAAAAAAAAGTGATATTATTTGTAAAAATATGCTTCAGTAGGAAAAAAGAGACGTCAAACATTTCGCGCGAAAAGTGCTGGAAGTGATCACGAGAGCGTCGTGACGTAATCTTTGAAATAGGCGGTCTTTGAATATCACTATTGTCAATTGGGCGAAACCGGGAGGGGGTATCGGACTAAAAAGGAATCTAATTGGTCAGTGAGATTTGGTGGCTCGCTCATTGTAGAGCTCCGCCTCCCGCACAGCAGCTCGCCTGGCTTTCCTGCGCCAGCGGCAGTGTGTCACCGAGGCTGGGCTGCGGCCGGAGAGATCCGGACACTGGGGCTATCACCGATCGCTTAGCCCGAGAGCGGCATCGCAGTGGGGCTGAGGGGGGGGCTGCCCCGGCGAATTTAGCACTCAAAGACTGTCTCGGTCGCATCCCACGCCTCTCTGAGTCACCGCCGCCACAGTCCTCCTGATGTCGGATTTCAAGCTCGGGATCGTACGGCTCGGCCGTGTGGCCGGGAAGGTGAGCTGGATCCCGGAGGCTGCCATGTGCGGACCGGGGGTGGGCCCGCCGGGGATCGAAATCGCGAATCGAGAAAAACGACTAGCGGTGATTAATCGATGCCAGGCAACAGCACCGGTGATAGATAAGCCACAGTAGAAGCGGGAGTTGGTTGAGCGTTACCGTTTTAGCCGCATCTGAGCGGATTAGAGAAGCCGGCCGTGTCGAGCCAGACTGCTCTCCTGAACTCTGCCGCTATCACACAAGTCCCGATTCAAGCTAACCCCCCGTTAGCATTTAGCGGGTTACGTTAGCAGGATAACAATTAAAGGGTCAAGTGTGCTACAAATATGACGATAAATGGGTTGCTGGTATCAGTACTTTTGTCGACATGGCTGTCGCCCGTGCTGAATTGGTGTCTAAATCTTTTAACGGCTGTTTTGTCGGCGGTCCAGTTAGCTCCAACATGCTAGCCGTGATATTTGAATCACTGATGTGTCGGCTAGTGAAGAAACCGCCGCCACGCTTTATCAGCTGACCCCCGTGCAGCGTAACGAGGCACCCGACAGGACAACAATACTGGGTCGTTTTGGGCCAAAGCTTCTGTATTTTTAGTTTATTTAAATGTTTTTATTCCTGGCTTCAGCGACGGGAGCGTGTTCTCCAGAGGGCTGACGTTGGACCGGGAGGGGGTGGGGTTGTGGGGCGGGGGGGGGTTGAGTGTTGGTGTGGAACCGCTCCTAGCTTGATGGTGTCACAAGACACCCGGGATAAACTGTGCTGACGGTTTTTGTTTGAGCTGGGACGAATCCGGCAGCACACCTGCTGATTGACAGGGCTCGCGGGCAAGCCGTACGCAGATTGGGAGTTTGTTTGGATGATCTTTATGCTCCAGTACGACCCCCCCCCCCAGCCCTCCCACAGACGGGCAACCTGTAGGAGGAGAAAGTGGGGTTGATTGCTTGGACTTTCCGGCACGTGAGGAACGCCGCCATGGCATCGCGGATCTGCTTTGTCGGTGTTGTCCTGTCACGTGCGTCTGGGAGAGAGAGCTCAGATAGTTCCCAACTGGGTGAAAGTGTGGGTGGTCGGCGGGGGGATTTGACCAGTTTGGTCTCCCCGTTTCCTCCCTGCGACAAGCAAACCTCCTCCCGGAATAGAGTCCCTCTGTTTGTGTTGCAAACGTCACAGGCAGGGCGAGTTTCCAAACAGAGGTTTGAACACACCATTCCAGTGTTTGGCCCCCTGAAAAGACCCTGGCAGAATTTTTTTTGTTGTTGTTGTTGCTGTAATATTTGTTACACTTTGGGGTTTAACCTGCTTGTGTCTCATTTCAGACAAAGTACACTTTGATCGACGAGCAGGACATTCCGCTTGTGGAAAACTATGCCTTTGAGGTGAAGCGTTTTGGATATTTGAACTTTCTTTGCATCACTTTTTCTGATGTTCTATGTGCCAGTTTTGACAGGGTGTCTTGTGTTCCGTTTTTAGGCGCGCATGGAGGTGGACGCAGACGGCAATGGTGCAAAGATCTTTGCTTATGCTTTTGACATCGGCAAAGGCCGCTGGGCAGGAAGGCCGCTCCACGAGCTGCTCTGGTAAGGTATTCACTCAATGTCAAGTGCGAGATAAATCTCCATTATCAGGAAAAGATTAAACACTATGTTGGTCTCTGTAGGAATAGGTTTTGTGTAGAGAAAATGGGGGAATTCATATTAAAGGAGAATCCAATGTCCTTCCAGTGTCTCCTCACTGCATGTAACTCATGTTTTATACCTTTTTAGTTGTCTTCAGGTCTTTGTATTTTTTCTATCCTTTAAATTGATGTGAATTTAACTGGTATTAGTAAATACTGTAATCTCTCAAAGATTAAGAACGACAGTCCAGTGTTTAGAAGCCACGATAAGCTCTTCTTATGGCCACTGAACATCTGGGACGGCTGTCTACCTATTAGGTTGTAAAAAACAAGCAAATACAGGTGTAGTGCCAGTTATCCGCACAATAAACTGAATTATGGCTTTGATTAGAACCCTTCGGAGTTAATGCTCCTCCTGCATGAGCTCAGGCTATTGACGGTGTGCTGTTAGACCGGCTATCTTTGTTGCTGTGGTGTCAGAATGTCTCATTTGCCCATCTTTATTCCAGGGAGAAGCACAGAGGAGGCATTGCCCCTAGTTTTCAAGTCATTCACATCAACTCGGTGACTGTGGACAACCGGCTAGACAACCTTCGACTGGTGCCGGTGGGCTGGAGCCCCAAGCCAGAGGAGATTTCCAGCAAGCAGAGGTAAGATTTGCTTGGTTGTTTATCGTAGACGGCGGCAACGCACGGCTTCCTCGTAGAAAGTGTGAAAGCACGGCACGGAGCCTAGGGCCAGAGCTGGTCTTGGTTAAATACGGTGTTTTTTGGCACCCCTTGTTTATTCCACATTCAAACGTGTGCTACCTGCCTGCTGTTTCCGTCTCCGTTCAGAGAGCAGTCTCTCTACTGGCTGGCCATCCAGCAGGTCCCAGCCGACCCCGTGGAGGAGCAGTACCTGGAGCTGAGCCGCACGCGCTACTACAACGCTAACGGGGAGCTGGTGGAGGAGGAGGAGTGCTCATGCACCTACTACGAGTGTCATTACCCCCCCTGTTCGCTCATCGAGAGGAGGGTAAGTACTCGGCGCTCCGTCCGAACGGCGCCGCTCCGCCTCGCTGCGTTCTGTCCAAACCGGGCGCCGGCCTCACCTCGCCCCTCCGTCTCTCCCCCAGCTGCGGGAGTTCAACATCTGCGGGCGCTGCCAGGTGGCGCGCTACTGCGGCTCCCAGTGCCAGCAGAGGGACTGGCCCGCCCACAAGAAGCAGTGCCGCGAGCGCAAGCGGGTGCTGGCCCTGGAGTCCGAGCCCGAACGGTGATCTGCCCTCGTCCTCGACTGGGAGGGGAGGAGGGCGGACGGGGGGACAGTTCGGACCTGCGGGGGGATGGGGGGGGGGGGGGGGGGGG